>JAOVVB010052972.1:0-14629 GCA_028570985.1 Heterobranchus longifilis
GCACCGCCATTGGAAGACCATGATGCACCGGTGTGTCCTTTGGACAACACCTCACCCTTGCCTGGCTCAATTAGCTTCTGCCAGTTTCGCAGGAGCTTCTTGGCCCTTTTTGCAAGATCCTCATTCTTGGTTTTCTTCCGGACATCGTTGATGAGCTTGCCAAGACGGGTTTCCTTTAAAGGAGATAAGATCGGTGTTAAACAGCGGCTGGGTTCAACTGAATTTTATTTTGAATGCACATACTGTAGGTCTGAATGTAACCCACCTCCAGTGCCTCTTTGGTGATAGGATATTTCTCCAAATAGGAGATCACCTCCATAACTACCACCATGTTGCATATCTGCTGAAAAGACACATTTATATATCACAAGAGACATCATAATGTTGTCAGCATTACAATAATAGCATCCATGTACAATTGTTTCTATATGTTGCAATTTCTGATTCAGAACCGTATAGGCCCAATATGTATATGTTCTCCAGAGAGAGAAAAAGAGGTTGTTAAAAGTTCAAGGCATAATTTGAATAGACTTTCAAATGTGCACCTGTATGTTTCAAGAGACAGTGTACTACCTACTAGTTTCAGGCTCAATATGACAAACTGAGATTGCATGCAAATGTGTCATTTTATCCCACAAGAAGAAGACAGATCTGCAGGTAAGATAGAAGAAAAGTGCTGACAATAGCAGCCCATTCACTTTAATCTGGGCCTGCTCTGCACCAACTATGGTTGAGTGATATGGCGATATCATGAAATGATAGAAATTTGATCAGAGATTTTACCAAACCGTTTATACTGTAGTAGCAACTAGGGCTGCGCAATATGAGGAAAATATGCGATAACATTGAATAACACCATAACGATATTACTTGCGATAAATAAACAGATATTAAAGTGTACTCGGCTCTGTCTTTTTGCTCCTTTCAGTACTAAAATACAACCAATTGCTTGTTGAATGAAAAATGAAAGGATATTATTTCCAAAATGATTGTATTGAACAAATTGAACATTGAACTGCACACAAAAAGCACCATTTAAAAAATTATAGTGCAGTTTTCTACTGATACTCTGTTGTATGTTTATCGCGCAAGTTGATATTGCGATGACAATAAAAAAAGTTATGCGCTTAAACCTTTGAGCACAGCAGTAGGCCTACTTCACTGCTACATTATACTACTTATTTTATGTTTTTAAATTATTATTAGAGACAAGCATAACAACACAGAGAGAGTTACAGATGTGTTGTCTCTTCTCCCCCCCTCCCTCACATCAAGTGACCCATGCTGCATGAATAAAGGGGGATTGAATTGAAGTAACTACATGCATTACTATATGGCAGCATACACATTGAGTTTCCAATAAAATTATTATATAAAAATAGATAAACTCAATCACACAATATTGCATGACGTTTGGTATACAGAGGGGCAGAAACCAAACACAAACAATAAAACAAAACAAAATAAAATAAAACAAAACAAAACAAAACAAAACAAAACAAAACAAAACAAAACAAAACAAAAAACAACAGCAAAGAAATTGAAATAAAACAACACTATAGCAACAAAAATCAAATAACAATAACAAAGTTCAGGATTGCATACTGCATTATGGTTCTGCGCTTGTGCCATGGGACCAGACCATAACCACCACGACTTAGCTATGGTATTACTATTTTTTCAATATCTGGCAATACCTGTGGTACAGAATAACTGGACAGCATCATTCAAAAGTTTGTATTTAGTAGTTATATCGGGTCCTGTCCAGTTTGGCTTTACCATGGATCTTGTCAGAAAAGTGCTCTAACATACCATAAGAATCTCATCAACTGTATGATAGAGAAGAGTACTGATGGTAATGTAATCTATGTGAAGCCTTGATCTTAGTGAAATCCCACTTAATCAACGTCTTCAGATTTACACTTCCTACCTGGTAGCTCAGTTTAGCAAGTCACCAGTCCTGAAGCATTTTAAGTGTACACAAATAAGCTAACTTGGCTACAGCAGAAGTCAGTTAGCTAACGTTAAGCGCTGGAATGTCTGGCATTAGTTACTTTAGCTAACTGGTGATGTTAGCCGGCTAATTAGCAAGCAAATAATAACTGACTGCCCCCACTTTGTCAACCCGGAGTCGGCTTGGCCTTGCTGTCTGCCTTTATGTGCCCAGTTCTTCCTCTGGAAACTAGCGGTGGTACTCACATTGCTCTGGCCGTCGATGGCCTGTAGCAGCCGGTCTCTCATCACCTGCGGAGTGGCTGTAGCCGCTGTCATCGCGGGTCAGGACGGACTCAGACAGCAGAATCCCCCGAAGAGGCGGCGGTTGGTAAAACCTGCCGACACTCACAGGCCCGACGGAAGATCTTCCCTGGGAGTCAGCACCATGTTTTATGATGCTTTTATTTTTGTTTTCATTCGCCGTCGTCTCGATTTAATAACGACGAGAACAGAAAATCCTCTCTGGGAATCGGCTACCCCCTTCGGCTGGTAGCCTCCTCCTCCTCGGTCTGCTCATCGGGCTTTTTGTGAAGCGCTCGCGCAGAGCATGATGGGAAAATTTACGTAACCAATTGTTCACATCCGCGATATTATTGTTCTATGACAGACAACAAAATGTTACTCGCTTGATGACACTACATTGTTCTCAAAAGATGAAAAAAATAGATGTAAAAAACAGTGGCATGTGTTGAAGAATTTAGTGTGGTCTCGAGTTTAAAAATTAATATTTCTATATTATTATCACTGAAGGAATGTGATATGACAGATATACATGGACTCCCCGTTGAAGATATTGTAACATACCTATGTGTAATTATATGCATATATGAACAACAAATGAGTATGATGAATTTTAAACCAATTGCTTGGAAAAAATACAATAAAATAAAATAATATATATACATCACTGGCAGATCTGTATATTCTCAAACTTTTTCATGTCATGTAAACTGAAACATAAATTTGACCACCATTTGATAAGATCCCAGGATCCCTCATCTGGTAGGATTTTTGCTTTTAGATATTTTATTACAGAAAGTGTGTGAAACCCATGACCAAAGTAGTCATACATTCTGTCATTGTGTGACTTATGGATGGAATTATAGTGAAAATAAATTATTCCCCTTTTTGCTGGGAACCCCCCTTAATTTTGAGTAATTCATTATTAAATTAAAAATTAAAAAAAAAAAGAAAAAAGGAAAAGAAGTGCTTTGTTTCCACCAATGACCACTTTGGAAATAAGTATTTTTTAGTAATCCTTTTAAGTGCAATCATCTGGGATTTTGTGTCATGATACTCATTTGAGTTGTGCTTTTAAATTCATAATAAAAATCAAATCAAAAAGTAATACCAAAGAAAGTGGTCTGGAAATTCTAGATTTTAGAGCTGTTAATAAAACATGTAGTGTAATATGCGTACAGTACATACTGTACACAATTAATATGTAGTATGGATGCTGAAGTAGTATTAGAAGGAAGTATCATGCCATCATTTCATAATGACATTGACCAAAAAAAAAGTATTTGATGTGTATCAGTCATGTCAGAATTTGATCATGCGTCCCTCGTGCCAATAGACAGTCAAAACTATTTAAGTCAAATAACAGACATTGCATAAGAAAACTGTGTATTTTTATTGTTAAGAATGAGGACACATTTACATTGTAGGGCATATACATTTACTTACAGCACATGTGCCCCAGAATAGAGTTCATTAAGTGACAGTGATCATTTTGACTTGTCTGTTTAATCGAGCTGAACTGACTACTGTGTGAGTAAAAGGGATAAAAGTACGTTTCAGCATGATGATCTTGGTAAGTCAAAATGTTTTCCACCAGCTCTGGTAATTGCAGGAGCCTTAAATGATGATACACAGGTAACAAGTCACAGAAAAATCATTATTTTACCTCATGTTCTACAATGAAGCACAGGGGCACAAGACACAATGTAACAACTTCTGTAAGACAAAATAAATACAGCGATTCATAAATTCCTGTACAGCCAGAAGCAGATTTATGATTTGGGGTTGGAAAGAAAATGGAGCATAATTACAGTTAAAAGGGCCAAAAAAACCCAAGTAAACTCAGGTTAAGGAGAAGTTTATAGCATCCACCTTGGAAAATCAACATCCTGATGGAAGTCCAGTCGCCACAAATGTTGATCATGACCCAAACAATCTGTGAGGATTGAAGACATTCAGTCAGTTAGAAAAACAACAAATTCACAGCCCATTTCTAGGACTCTTAAAAAAAAAAGGTATTCTGGGACATGTAGTTAATCACAAACTGAAGCACAGTTGAACAAGGGCCATGATGAAGGAATAAATATTATAAATAACAAAATAACTAATAGTAACCAGATATTGTACTTTAAAAAAATATGTCTACAAAAATTATTGTCTGCAGCTACAAGACCAGCATCAACTTAAAGTCAGTTACTCACAGAATCATGCAGAACATCATGAAGATATTCCAAAGAGCGATGAAGATCCGAAAGTATCGCAGGCTGAGCAGAAACTCTCTGATGTTGTCACCTGAAAGACAGATTTGAGAACTGCATTTACCTGAGACACAGTTTTTGGTGACCCCCCCCCCCCATCTCTCTCTCTCTCTCTAACACACACATACAGTACACACCTGTTGTCTGCGATCTGGACTCATCTCCAAATCCTTGGGACTCCTTCCTTTTGCTGCAAAACATCCACAGTTAGCCATACTTTGTTAAATTTAGCCAGAAATGTACTGGTGACACGATCACCAAAGATATTATGTGAAAGGTTATTCTCTGAGTTGGCTCAACATAATCATCAAACACAATATGAAACAGAAAGAAGCTTCATGCTACCTAAAGCGAAAACAAGTATGATACAGAAAACAGTTATGCACAGAACCACGGTCAGAGGGAATTCATTGCCGGTGCATATTGTTCAATAAAATATTACAGATTGGTTAAAAATTTGGTTAGAGCAGTACCTCAAAATATTTCAGGAACCATAATTTAATTGTGTGTGTGTGTGTGTGTGTGAGAACTATGAAAATATGGTGCAAGAAATAAAATGTGAGAGTAGAGAATGACAAACGTATTTAAATATCCTATTTTCTTGGATCTAAATGTGTGAAAGTGCAGGATGGATAAATATATAATTTAACTCAACAATGATTCATTTTTATTAGGAATTACTATTTATTTGTATGAAGAAGAAAAAAATCAAGTTTGCTATAAGTTTGCTATAAATTTGATTTGATTTTGAATTTTGTGTTTGGCTCAATGTTAGTTAAAATGATGTAATATTAATTCAATGAAATGTTTTGTTTGTTGTCTTTATGTGGCTATAGTGTCTATAAGTGTGTATGACTGTATGCATGTGTGTGGACTTCAGGAAGAATAACCAATGCTTATCCTAGTGCTAATGGGGATCCTTATTTAGAAAGAAAGAAGAAAAGTTAGACTTTTGATTTGTTTATTTTGTTTTATAGCTCTGGTGTAAGGTTTTAACCAGTCTGACTGTAACATTAATACTCACAGCTTGAAGTTCAGCACAGCCCCTGCATTCACCAGTAAGGTCCTAGAGAGCGCAGACAGACAGACTGTTTGTTAACAGGGGCAATAATAACAACAACAACAACAACAACAACAACAACATATATATATATTATATAGTAACAATGACAGTGTTATTATCTTCCTGGCTGCTGAGCTAACGTTAGCTGGTGAGCTGGCATTAGCACGGGGCTAGCTTATTATTTAGCTTGATACACCGCCATCTAACCAGCAACACAGTGCACAATAACACACACGGAGAACACTTCAATTAAATATAATTGCATTCGGATGTGAAACATGGCAGAAACTGAACTAATTACCCGAATATCAACAGATCTCCGATCATTTTGTTCACATCACATCACAGACGCCTAACTTCCGGGTTCGTCCACGCAATCAGGAATGTGACCAATAGCGTGTCAGAACTGTGTTATTATGATTTTTATGCCCGGATGTTGGTCTGTCAGGTTGTTAATCCTTCCCATGGATGTGATGTAGATCCTGCCAGGCTGCCGAGTGTCAGCCGACGTTCTCCGTCAATGAAATGTAATTTCAGTTAAAGCAGCAATACATTGTAAAAGTCACGCTTACAGGCATGGTTGATGTGAATCATGGATGTATAGGTGTGAATGCATGAGATAGGAGTTGTACAGCAAAAAAAATGTGCCTGAAAGATTAAAATGAGGGATCAATCCTCATGCTTAATTTTATAACTGAGCAACGTGCACCACCTGCAGACAAGAAACATAACAGCAGCGGCAGGTTCAGACGATTTGCTGTTTATTGTTTTTTTGTTTGTTTTTTAAGCTGCTTTTTAATTACGCTACATAGCCTGCGAATAGGCTAACCATTAGAATACTATAATAACTGTAATTGTATTTATAAGATGTATAGTCCCAGAGAGAGCAGCCGGTGGCAGTTGGCGGAATTGACACAAAACATGTACTGTACAACTGTATGATACTAGAAAAATGAGCACAACTTCATTGTTATTTTATTTATTTATTTATTTATTTATAGGCTATTTATTTATTCCTGTGCCACCAAATTTGGGAATCTTTATGTTTTCAAATAATTTGAAGGATTTTCTACATGCACTTTTAGACATTTATCAAACCCATTTAGGCTGTAAAATCACCTAAAAAATGTTGTATAGTATGTCAAAGACAGCGAATTTAGTTGCAAAATAATTTTAATTGCATTTGGCAGAATCTTGCTGTAGTCACACATTTTGATGGGTCCTACTTCAAAATAAGGAGTAAAGGATGGGAATGATCATTCACATTTTAGCCCCTCTAAAACACCCAAGATCCCAATTATGTGGCTTGGCTGCCCCCTGGTGGCGGCGGAGGTCGTTGCTCCGACGATTAGTGTCAAGAATTAAAAGCAAAAACAGGAAAAATAAATACAAATACATTTTAAAATAGATAAAATCCAGTTGCCGTTTATTTATTTTAGGTTTGGTATTACTGCGCATTTAATCACAACATGTCTACATCATGTGGAAGAATGTAAACAGCCGGTGATATCACCAAATGTTGTGAGTCTGCAGCGGCGGTGCAGGATCTGATCCGGATTATGGCATGTTTTCATGAGAGGGGGTGAATGAATATTTGTCCGTAAACATTGGACACTTGTCTCGGGCTTTGTTGTGTATCCAGACTACAATCAAACCTCTAACAGCGTCTTGTGGTTCAGTTAAATAATGATTGTGTCGACGATGAGCACCAGAGGACAACCCTTTTGTTTTTAACATTTCTAGCAGCTGTCATGTAAAAAGCGGAGCAGCTGGCACGGAGCACACATATGATGCTGCTGCGGAGATGAGAGGTATTAATAGGAGGGCTTGAGTGTCACAGGCTTTCACTGTCGAGACCGGGGGGTTTGGTGGAGAGTCGGTGGACCGGGTTTGGGGGGGCTTCACGATCCAGACTGCGCAGTTGGAATAAAAAGACATAAACAGGGACTCACTGGTTATCAGACAGGCAACATGGAAATGCTGGCAGTTCTTAATTTGGGCGATTTTGCCCAAGTTTTCTCCAAAATGGGAATGTTTCCTGTGTTTGATGTCGCTTATTACATCGTGTCCATCCTCTACCTCAAGTATGAGCCAGGTGAGTGGGGTTTACACTTTTCTGTTTTATTTTATTTTATTTCTTTATTTTATCTCTCCAGATAAAGGCTTTGCTTTATTATTTAATACATATGATTATCTATAAGCTATTCTGCTTGTTATTTTGGCAGGTACATACATGCTCCACACTCACCAGACATGTGACTAAACATATATTTATTTACAACCACACAAAGTAAAACATATATCTAGAATAACATATTTAATACCACATTTACATTTATGTAAATATTTATATTTAATATTTAAGAATTTATAGGCTATTTCTGAGATTAAAAATTATGATATTTGCATAAGAAATAATAATAATAATAATAATAATAATAATAATAATAATAAACAGGATTTATATAGCTGCTTTCATAACATAAAACGCTGCTCAAAGTTCAAAAACAAATCAATAACAGGTATAAAAACAGGAGACACAAGGAGCGAAGACAATAAATAAAATACAAAATATATATTTTTTTAAATAGGATAATACTAGTAATAAAAACAAGTTGAAAATGATTTTAAAAAAAAACATTTTAAGATATGAAAAGCCATAAAACAAGTATGGGAAATATCAAATAAATATCAAATAATAACAATGATGTTGAATTTGTATGTAATATTGGGTTGATTTTCTGTGTTATAACTACACATTGCTGTAATATCCCTATAGGGACTTTGTGTTGCTCTTATCTGTATAGTGCCCAGTCCTTATAAAGCATGACCTGTTACATAAACTCCAGCAGGAGCACTTACAGCTCTGCTTGGTGTTGCTGCAGCAGCCTGACCTCATTTACACCGAAGAAATCACTGAAGTAGATTAAACCACTCAGTGTTGGGTATGAAGCCTGGTATTTTCCAAGATTTAACTCCTTTGAGCAACAGAGCCGGAGGAGGGTGAAACCCGAGAGAAAGGCCTGTGCATACCAGAGACTTAGGCAATAAATAGAAGATCCTGAAATAGACAGTGGGCCGCTGAAGCCCCTCTACTGCTGCTGCTGCTGCTGCTGCACACGTTTAGGCTGTGGTTGAATGTTAAACATGAAATAAGCTGTTGAGTTGTAGCAACCCAGCATGACCTTATTGTTCCTGTGAGTGTGTAGCTTTTAAAATAACAAATGTTCCTCACCCCATTTTGATCTCAGCTGAACCTTCAGTGAAGATGGTTGGAGCACCGAACACATCTCAACCTCATAACCTCATAACCTTATCATCTGAAAGTTTACAGCTTCCAAAACAGCTTGCACGACAAATGTCAAGTTTATTTCATTATTATCGCCCACATTTTCCTCAACAATGATGCTCACAGTGGGGGAAATATAGGAGCTTCTTGTCAGATGAATAAACCTTTGGGCTTTTGGAAACTTGTTTTATACTACATGAGCTATCTGGAAAAAGTTATTAGATATATATGTTTTTTCTTTCGCGGCGCTCCTACCAACGGAAATTAGATTGAGTAGCAAATGAGTGATCTCTTCCATTAATCTAAACTAGATGAATGTCACCCTTAAAGAGGAATTTGACCGATTTTATACATCAAATGCCGCATTTCCACTGCACGGCACAATACGGCATGGCATGGCTCGGCTCGGCTCTACTCAACTCTACTTTGTATTTTTTGTTTTTTCTTTAGCAAAAGTTGTGGATAGTACCTGGTACCTTTTTTGGTACCACCTCAGTCGAGGTTCCAAGCGAGCTGAGCTGATACTAGAAGGTGGAGTTAAAACACTGCAGACCTCTGATTGGTCAGAGAGAATCGTCACTAGCGCGACACGGGACATCCTGCCCAAACCCACCATTTTTAAATAGCCAAGCTATCGTCAATAGCGACTGCAATTTTTGCGACAGAGCCGGCTACATCCGGTTTAGCGCTCCGGCTAACTTTACTGGGGAGTATATAATTAAATCTTGTGTCTCTCCTAGACTTTCGAAATGTTATCAAACCAAACTTCTCGAATTTCATTTCACAGGGGTTGTGGCGCTTTTAAAAAATTATCCAAGGATTTACAGATGTCTCTTTCACCATGTAAGTCAATGGGAAAAAGTAATTTAGGGCCAGAGGGCATCATGTGACATAGTTGTAATACCACCGTTTGGCCACTATGTCAAATTGGCTTCAACGATCAGCGCTCTTCTCCAGAGGGAGCTACGTGAAGTCTGATAACCTGCCTCAAGTGATGTCACCTGAGTCAGCATTGGTTGAAGAAGTTTGGAAATTAAAAAAATCTGGGGGTTCAGAGTGAGAAATAAGTGAGCTTAACAGACTTCTGTCGCCCGCTCCTCATGAGGCTTTGAGGCTGCATTAGCCGCTACTAGCATAACTCACCTGAATCTCAGACCAAACACCAGTTGCATTGTGGGTAATGTAGGAACCAGGTTTTGACAGGAAGAAGAATCTGTAGAATAAAAGATAATTTTTTTAAAACTGTCCATCATGACTCCGACAATGTTACATTATGCATAAAGTGTTATTACTGTCCCTAAAGTTTTAATGGTGTCAAAATGTGTCAGCACTCATACCTCTCATAGTAGCACAGGTAAATGGTCACTCTGCTTGCAACACATTTGTTGTATTTTGTATTAAATTAAAAGAAAAAGAGGTCAAAAGCACAGAGAGAGGGCTTGTTTTTAATTTAATCAATCCATTATTTCATCAGGCTAACCATAACACGTAGGCTGACTTCATGACTGTATTTACCTCACGTCTCATTTTACAGTCAAATGACTCATGCTGCCAACATTTGCAAGATCATTTCATATTCACCATTCTCTACATGTGTGTGAGTGGAGAGTCCGTGTTCACATGTTAGAGAGTACATGAATGAGTTTTGGGGGTCAACATGGGCGGGGGGGTCAAAGGCTAAGACAGGCCTGACAGTTGCAAGGCAGGAGAGGCAGTTGAGCAGAATATATTTAGAGGTTCGGCATTTCTCCGGATCAGATTGCTTTCAAACTGAGCGGCAGTCACCACGACACCCTCACCCACCTGTTGTTGGAGATTTGTGCGGTGAAGCAGCCGCGCTGTGTTCACATCTCCATTTACTGAACGTCTCTAACTGTCGTAACACCCTGAAGTCTTACATATACACCGTCTTTAAATCATATCTTACTTTGCAGACAAGATAATAGGAATTATAGGAGTGAAAATTTGCCTTATTGCGTTTCCTCTTCTAAATTTGTAGTTTTTGTATATCAGGACACCTCAGCAGTGATGGAAAGTAACAGAGTACATTTATTCAAGTACTGTTCTAAAGTACATCTTTGGGGTATTTGTACATCACATAAACATGGTCAGATTATGAGACAATGGGCCCCAATGTAAGAGGCTCCCCGCCCTGTTTACATAGGAACAAGACACCTACACTCAGAGAGTCTAGTCATTTTGCATCCCTTTGTAGTCGTTTTGCATCTATTTTTTGTAATTTTACATTAGGTGATCGTTTTGTATCTCTTTGTAGTCAATTTGGGTTGTTTGTGATAATTTTGTGTCTCTTTGTGGTCATTTTATGTCTATTTTTTGTTGTTTTGTACCTCCCTGCCGCCATTTTGTGGTTGTTTTGCATCTTTTTGTAGTCATTTTGCATCTTTGTATGGTGGTTTTGCTCATATGTTTTTACTCATTTTGAGTCTTTCTAGTAACCTTGGACCTCTTTGTGGTCATTTTGTGTCTCCTTGTAGTCATTTTGCATCTACTTTTGATCATTTGTCATTTGTTAGTAGTGATTGTGGATCATTTGTAATCACTATGTGTGTTTTTGGTTGTTTTGTGTCTCTTTTCAGTCATTAGGGTTTTGTGTTGTTTTGTAGTCATTTGTGGTCATTTAGCATCTCTTTGTGTGTCCTTGTGTGTTTTTTCCTGCTACATTTTGCCCATTTTATGCCACGTACTTTATACTTCTATTCCAAAGCATTTCATTTTGTACTTTTTACTCATTACTACATTTATTTGACAGCTATAGTTAGTTACTTTTCAGATAAAGTTTTATTATCTTAATAGTTTGTTTTGCGTGTTCAGTGAGAGTTAATTGTAACACAGCATGAAGCATTAACATGTTTTCTATAGTTAGCTGCAGCTTATCATACTGTGCACACTGATTTAGAAATGTGGTCTGCAGCTATAATTGAAGTGTTTATATACAGTTGTAATGGATACCTGCCAGCCAATCAGGGATTAGTTAGTTAGTTAGTGTTATTGTGTGACTTTAGTGTTCAGTGTGTAGGAACTAACAAACTAACTAACCGACCGAGGTAGCGGTAGACCAGCAACTCTCGTGTTCTGCGAGGTAAAAGGACTGTTTTTGTAAGACTGTCTGATGGAAAGGTAAAGTGGGGCTAAAATATGTTTTGCTGTGTGGCCCCATCCACAGCAGTACATTGTTTAGCTTCTGTGTCAGGACTCCTGCCTGTTTCTCCAAACTGCAGGCGTGCCGACCGCCATCTACTGTAGATAATACACTGACTGTGGATAAGTACCTCATACAACCCCACTTCAAAAAAGCTGAACTATCCCTTTAAGCAGCGGACAGAGCACACTTGTAATTTAATACACACTTGTGCCATGAGAGGTAGACAACTCCAGAAAAGTCTCTATATAAATGTCATGTTATGGTATATATTAAAATGGTATAAATACTTGGCATATAAAAAGTCTGTGCCACATTGGTATTGGTCATATAAATAATACTAAACTGTCTGCTAAGCTGTCTGTTCGGCTCATATACTTCAAAGACTTCAGTCATCTGTTGAGTCTGTAAACTGTCAACTCATAAATGACTGTAGAAGTCCTGAGTCAATATTAGGTTATGATATTATCAGGGCGTGGACTGAAATGGTGGATTGGGCGTGGACAAAGATACAGCTCATAGACACACAAGGGATCCACTGATAATGACTTTTAAAGGTCATCGCTCACAGTTTTGCTCTGTAGGAACTAACAGAAAGTTTTTAAGAAATGAAAATATGTGATGCTTTTTGATCAGCCCCCTGTGATTCCCTCCAAAAAATAAATAAGATTTATTTCAGACCATTAGGATTAAGCAGGTCATTAATAAGGAGGCTGTAATAATTATGTAATTTTGTCAGTGGTTAATCACAATTGATTTTTGAATTGATACATTTAGAAAACATGATGAAATTAATGGAGCATTTTGCAAAACAGTTTAAAAAATAATCAAATTGTTAAATGTACTAATTAATGACTCTATTATCATTATTTTAAGATGAACATTAAGGAGAAATACATCATTTGGAAGTTAATTTATCTGCCAGTCTTTTTTGATACGACCTCTAGGAGTCGCCAAAGTCAGAAATGTTAAAGTCACACACACAGCATCTTTGAAACTTTCTGTATCTTCCTCTTCTTGGTTTGAATTATTTATCTGTAATTAATCATTTTCATACACTGTTTTGTAAAAGAATACTATACATTTAATTATTGTAGTATTATTATTATTATGATTAAAAATGAAAAAAAAGAAAAAAAAGATGAATGACTGAAAAAGTCTCTAATTATTCAGTGACACACTGTTCAATAACCATCAGATTTTCAGTTTTTCCTGGTATTTTTCAGTAGCTGTGGTCATGGTGTGTGTGACATCTGATATTTAATAAAAGCCGACACACACATAAAACACTGAGTGCATAAAACCACCTTCACCAACACCCTGGATCTAATCCCTGTCGCCCACACGCTGGTTTCATTTTCACAACGTGTCCCTGACCTGACAGCTCCTCCTCTGTGTTGCAGGCTCCGTGGAGGTTTCTCGCAGGAGTCCCGTGGCCTCCTGGCTCTGCGCCATGCTCTACTGCTTCGGTAGTTACATCCTGGCAGACATCATGCTCGGAAGCAGCCCCGTCGACTATTTCCAACACAACAGCCACATCCTGCTGGCCTCAGCTGTCTGGTGAGAAAGTCCTCCGAATACCTTCACAGGGGGGAGAGACGCTGCTTTAAGGTCACACACTTAAGACCGTACATGTGATCGTATTATCCCCTACAAGACACTGTTTGGAGGTCATCCCCATTATCCTGTGATGATGTTTGTTTTTTTTCCTTTTTACAGGGAAATAAACTTAAAAGACATCTTTAAGGATCAGTTCAGCCAAATCACAAAAAAAATAATTTCCTCCAACATCACCAGCTTTATCTGCAGATAGTTTTGTTGTCATGTTTTTAAATATAAATAAATGTTGCATGCCGTGCTGCACTGCCAGCAAAGCGTGGACAAGTTTGTGACAGGACTGCCAGGTAAACATAAAGCAGACGATGGACCTACAGCAAAGGTCACAACTACCAAAACAACAACAAGAAACAATGACGTGGCTTAAAAATTGGCACACCAAAGTTGCAGTTTGAATTCACAATGTTAACCACGTTTAAAATTGCCACCGCAGTGAAGCGTCATAGTTTGACGTCTAAAAGTGACGTCAAGGACCAAGCGTCCGTATGTGACGAGGTGGGAATGTGAACGAGGCGTTAAATGAAACACGAAATGTGACGTGCTATTAAACGCTTTCCCATGAGATCACGTTGGTTTTTAATTTGCATGGCTCAAAGAGAAAATTACTTTTTGTAAAACTCAAATGCAACATATCCGCAACATAACAATGTTCCAGTCACTCAGGATAATCTGCAGACCTCAGTCACACCAGTTTCCATTGAAAAAAAAGAGACATTGTAGGCAGGGCCAAGCAGGGATCAAACACCTGCCCTCTGCTCTCAGACCAGATAAGTGCCCTTTTTGAAAGACATTTTTTTGTTCAATTCTTTTTCTAATTTTATATTTTAGTTTTTTAATGTGGCCCATGGCATCAATTTTCAATTAAAAGCATGTAATAATGCCCGGAAATTGCATCTGAGTTGTAATTCTGCGAGACTTTTCCTTTTCGACTTTGTTGTTGACGCAGCTGCCACACAAACCGACTGCCCTGCAGCAACATCCACTTATGAGAGGGGTGCCCTTTTTTT
>JAOVVB010052990.1:0-14628 GCA_028570985.1 Heterobranchus longifilis
ATACTTTTTGTATGACATCATATGAACAGTTTATAAGAATGCGTTGATCCTGTGCATACCAGACACTAAAAACAGTCGTTAAAATATATTTGTTTGTTTGTTTTTGCCCCTCGCTACAACTCAACAAGTGATTTTGACAAAGTCTAAAGCCAAGTGACCCAGATCTTCTTACAGCGGCCGGATTAACGAGCTAGGGGTCCGGGGGCAAAGTTGATTAACTCCCCCCGTCTCCCTATATGCCCCGATATTACACAGGCCGAGGTTTGCCGTGTGGTGATTTGATCAATCACAACATAATTTATTAATACGCACCACACAAGCAGAGTATGAGCAGAAATAATGATGTTAGAATTAGATTTTGACACGGGGGTGATGTAATAAAGCAGGATCCACTTTAAGGCTTAAGGTTTGTGATGTGCTTTTTTGCTGATGGTAAGAAACTGGTGCATACTGCAGTGATTGGATTACTGTGCAGTCCTTTATCTGCTCTGCCCAGGAACACTGCTGCACAGCTGGGGGGACACGAGTCCCGGAGAGCTGCAGTCTTTGTGGTTTGATGAAAATTACAAGTTGGACTGAGTTACAAAGTATGATGGACTGGTTTTATTTCTAAAGCTGGAACATCAGGCAAACTACACACCAGGTGTTTTTGCTGCATGTCAAGTATAGAATACAGAATATAATGTTCATGTTTTCATATAATTTGTGTATTTGGGCTCACACACATGGAAACCTGTTTGGGAGTCTATTGATGTAAAATACTACTGATATCAGAATACACCCCCCCCATCTGAGTTTTGATTGTTGGACATAATTTAGTTCATCTAAATGTCGATATATATTTTAACACTATTTAGCTGTGCATGTTTTCCAGTATAACCTGATGATCAATTGTAAATGTATCAGCAGTCAGATGAAAATCTGCAGGCAGTCGCGGTTGCAGCCGTGTTAACAGCAACGTTTCAATGAGCAAAGACGTGCAAAAATGACCACAAAAAAAAACCTTTTCAGGTTCTAGTTTTGCTTGCTGCTAGCTGGCCTAACCAAGTAGGAGCGAGATGACCCGACGAGAACACGCATCAGACACACAACAGTCGATGTGATGCAGGACGTTAGGCTCCGCCCCCCCAGGCGAAATTCCAAGTTTTTAGGGAGTCCCGTCTAACTATCAACCCCCCCGGAAATGATGCACAGTACAGTCGGCAGATTTGGTCTTCAATCTAAACGACTGAACTTCAGACTTTCAGGATGAAATCACTCGTGATTTTTGGAAATGCAGAGTGTGTGATGCTGAATCTCGGAACAAACAAAATACGTACATGCATGTAAACTGAATTACTGATTAAAGTTGTTACTGACTTTACAGGAGAGTGAAGCTCCACCAGCACCTCCTCCTCCTCCTCCTGCTGCTCCTCCTGCTGCTGCTGCTGCTGCTGCTCCTCCTGCTCCCTCTGCTCCTCCTCCTGCTCCCTCTGCTCCTCCTCCTGCTCCTCCTGCTCCCTCTGCTCCTCCTCCTGCTCCTCCTGCTCCAAAAGCTGAAGACAAATCCAAACGAGAACCTGAACCGCCTCCGACCTCCCCTCATCTCATCAAACCACCGTCAGATCCACAAGAGGACAAAGCAAGACTCAGGGTACGAAAACTAACTGTATTATTGTTGACTGGAGTTCGACTGATTGGATTCTGATCATTTATTAAATATCTGACAGCGTCGGGGGTTCCCATTTATTGCACGTTCTCTATGCTCATTTTATTTATTTATTCGGTGAATTGCTCAGTTATCTTGTTGGTGAATTAATTCCTCATGAAAAGTTACTGTTGCTGTCGCAGTTTACAACCGTAACAGTGGCAGATTTACCTTCGCATTTTTTTTTTTTCAGATTTTTTAAACGATTGGTCCTTGATTTCAGAGGTTGATAAAAGCATCTTCTCATTTATATCCAGGAACTGTTGATTTATAGCACGGTTGAAATGACGACTGTCTTTTTTTAATCTACTGTACTTCTTTTTGGAGGCCAACCCGGAAGTCAGCGTTGCCATGGGTTACCTCGTCAAAAAGGGTCGTGTCTAGAAGGTAACCCTAGATTTGCCAAAGTCTCGCGAGACGGATATGGTTCGGCATTAACCTGGAATGGTACGTACGGTTAGGTGGTTGGGAAATGAGCCTTGCGAGAGTTTTTGCCTGTTTTTGCCATTTTTTTGCAAATCTAGGGTTACCTTCTAGACACAACCGCCAAAAAGATTTTTGCATTGGATTTTGGATCATTGCAGAAAATAAGTTTATACTTACATGTTTTATCTAACAAGATAATCTCTCCATATGAACACCACGTTTATGATTTTAGAAGCGTGAATGCAATCTGCAGAAGTAAAAAGCTAATGTTAGACTATAAACAAACTACACCAGCGGTCGCCTGTCTCCGTCCTGCGTCCTCGTCGACGCTGCCTTAAACTGACGGTGACGTTTAATGTCCTAGACAACCTCTGGAGTCTCATTGAGCCACTTGTTAGCAACCACATTTTTAAACATGTAAAAGCTTCTAAATTCACCAGCGGGGTTTTTACAGACGTGTTTTATATCGTAGAACAAAACGTTAAAATCTGTGAAACTTGTTTGAACCACAGACTTTATTTCAGACGTCTAAACAAAAACACATTAAAACAAAACACACTGACTTTGAGACCAATATTAGTATTGTTTTCACTTCCTATTTTTGACTTGACTTGACTTGACTGTTAGATTATGATAATGACACAGCAAATAGTTTTTTGATTTTCCAATTTTGGATTCCCAACTGAATATGAAAAGAATAAATGATACACTGATTGTGTTTAGGAAATGGCAGGCATTGTAATTAAAATCGCAAATTGTTTAAATGCTGTTTCAAATGATTTTTTTTCCACAGTAAGTTTTAACATGTAACCGTCCTCACCAAAAAAACGTCTGTACAGGTCGTCTGTGCAAGCAGCTTTTTCCGAACACATATTGACGTCGTTAAACTTTATCTGGAAGTTACTGCTGCAGTCTGATGTGTGACTGTGTGTGTGGCGGCCTGCAGGTGCGTCCCGTGCTGCAGCGCGGCGGCAGCGCGGCGTCCCTCCACAACACGTCGCTGAGGAGCACCATCTTCCAGCTGATGATCCACACGCTGGACCCTCTGGGAGAAGGTAACCACCAGCGGAGGTTTCTGTAATAACCAGTTCAAATCTGCAGCCGGCTGGTCGACAAAATGTCAGTAAGGAGTTCATAAAAAAATTTTTTAAATCCTGTGAAATTTAAAATGAGGAGACAAACCACGAAATGTCCCCTCGTCAAAGGAAATATATAATCATATATATATAAATATATAAAACAACCAAATACTGTCTTATGTTAGTCTGTTTTATCAAATATACTATTTAATAATACAATAAAATATATTTACAAAGATAACATGCCCCTAAAGTTATGAATAAGGAGACAAAAAAAATATCTTAAAGAAAAAATAACTTCTCATCCCTTTTTATTGTTTTTATCAGCAAATAAATAACTATTAACTATTAACTATAACTAAGAAGTATTTAGATCATTTACTACTAATACCACACAGTACCAGTACTCCATTACGAGTACAAGTCCTTCATTGAAAATGAAGTATGTAAGTATAATCAGGAAAATGTATTAAAAGCACTCATCTAAAAAAACATCTAAATTATTAAAAAATAAAATAAAATAAGGAAAAAGCAGCAAATCTTCATATTTGTAAAGCTGGAGCCGTGAAATGTTTTAGCATGAAAAATGACAAACAACTGTCAAAATAAATAATGTCTACACAAACAGGTGGTTAAACAGCGAGTGTATCTCCAGCTTTATGACATATTTTATCGATATTTCATATTATATTCAATGCAGAACAAAAACAGAACAGAACAACTGACTCAAACAGTGGACACAATTACTGCAGTAATCCGAAACATTTGGATGAATTTTGAGCAGATTATTTCCTGTGAATATAATGTTTGCTGTTATTTATAAGTCTACATCTTGAATAATAATCCAAACTTTAAAAATAACACTTTCATTTAGTTTTATTCACAGAAGTGAATGAAATGCAGAGATATTGGCCAACTGTATATATTTTTAAAAAAGCTGTTTTAAAGCTTTGGCGACCCCTGGTAGGGGTCCCGACCCCGAGGTTGGGAACCCGTGGACTAATGGACTAAGTGTTGCAGCTGCAGTCCGGCGACGCGGCTCCTGTAAGTCAGAGTAGCGTGATGAAGCGCAGCGACCTTCAGCGTGTCCTCGAACTCACCGGGCCGCTGTCCCCTCGCTCTCGCAGCACTCGGCCACCGCTGATCCTTAATCAGCTTTTCAATGCAGGCTAATAAAAGCTGGATCAGAGCCAGCGTGCTGCAGAACAAGCTGTTTATCTGCGAGGAGCCGGCGCAGCAGAGGGCCCGGCTCCGTGTCGTTACTGTGGTAAACTGTCAGCATCTTAAAACGTGAATCTCAGGAGCTTCAGCTTCCTGATGACTAAACCAGTTTTCTGTGTTAAATACGTTCTGCTGTGGAGCAACACACACTTATGAAGGAAGTATTCAGATCCTTTACTTCAGTAAAAGTACTTAATACCACGTTGTGCGTTGTATTAACAGTATACTAACACATTCATATACCGTCTATACTGAGAACACACACACACACTGTCAATATTCCCTGTTTACATCCAATAAACTACACAGCTCTCATATAGAACACACTGTTCACATATTCCTACTGTAATATTATTTATATTTTAGACTTAATGACGCCACCTGTCTCTGGGAGCTGTCTTTTTCACTTGTATATATACTTTTTGTTTTGCTTTTTGTTTTTTGTTTTGTTGTTTCTTGTTATGACATCAAGACAAATTCCTTCTACCTGAAAACTGTTTGGTAATAAAGCTGATTCTGATTCTGATTGTAAAAAAAAGTACTCCATAATTAAAAGTCCTGCAAGTATGTCATGTGCTGCTGTACTGAGATCGAAATTTGAAGGAAAGTGGGAACATCATTTATACTTTTCAGAATCAGTTTTATTGCCAAGTAGTTTTCACGTACAAAGAATGTGTTTTGATGTAAAGGTGCATTACAAAAAACAACACGATAGGAATATATACAAGTGAGAAAAAGCTCCAAAAGACAGGTGGCACAGCTAACTCTAATGTATAAATAATATGACAATAAGGAATATGTAAACAGTATGTCATGAGTGAGAGCTGCATAGTTTAGAAGATACGTCCAAGAAATGTGCAAATGTTCACAGTATGAACTGTATCTGTAATGTGCAAGTAGAACAGTAAAAGTTGTGTTAATGTAACACGTCATGATATATGAGTTGAGTACTCTGATGTGCAAAAGTTTACGGATGTGCAAAAGTTTACGGATGTGCAAAATACTGACAAACCATTCGGAGGTTCACTGAGTGAGTCAGTTAAAGAGGTGCAGTCTGATAGAAAATAAACACCAGTCAGATGGCTCAGGTGAAGTTATGATGGTTGTTGTGGGTTTCCATCCGTAGAGGCCGCCCTTAGAGGGGCCGTGAAAACCCCCGGGCCGAGGAAAGCCAGACGAGGTAAGAGCGGCAGCAAGCTGTCGCCTCGCTGTCGTTTGCTGTTGTTGTGATTGTTGTGATTGTTGTTGATTTGTGCGTTCTTGTGTTGAATTCACGTGCAAACCTGTCATCAACTCAAACAACAGTGAACAAACTGTGAACAAAGTGGATTTGTTATTCGGCAGACTGACACAAAACTTTTGCACCGTTTTGAGGTGATTAAAAAATAATTAAATTACAATCTGGAAACATTTCATCGTCTGACTCATAACTGCAGTTATTCTGATAACGTCCTGACGTGTATTTCTGCCAATCAGAGACATCCTTTAATGGTGATGTCAGAGGGGAGGGGTCAGTGCAGAGGAAAGGTAAGACATGTTGTTGTTGTTGTTGTTGTTGTTGTTGTTGTTGTTGTTGTTGTTGTGCTCAGTCTGGTCTACTTCTGCCCCTGACCTGGTTTTGGATGTTGTTATATGAGGTGGTTGTTTGTATTTATTGGATTGCTGCATGTTTGTGTTGTTGTGTTGTTGTGAGGACCTTTTTTTCACACACTGGCTGTTTGGAAAACAGTTTCATGGTTTCATCATCAGACTTTTTAAACTGTCGTGGAGGCGCAGCACTGACTTCTGCAGGGGAGGCATGAAGAGCGTGCACACACGTTGGAATTAATTTAACTTTTCCGTCTCCACTACTCATATCTATTTTAACCCTTAGAGACCCGCCAGAGTTTTCGTCTACGATGTAATGGTTACTATGGAGACTAACATCATCACACATTGAATCCACAAGAGTCTCATCTTTCCAGTGATACCCAACTGATGTAATTCAAGACTGTTTATGGACCTCAGTATGCAGAAATATTCAAATACACCATTTTAGAAAAGGCAAGGATAACACATTTGTAGCCTACTGCATGAGAAAAACTGCAAAACTGTATGGGATTAGCATAATCATGGGCGTGTCTGTAAAGGGGAGACTTGTGGGTACCCATAGAATCCATTTTCATTCAGATATCTGGAGGTCAGAGGTCAAGGGACCCCTTTGAAAATGGCCATGCTAGTTTTTCCCCTTGGAGCATTATTTAGCCTCCTTCCTGACAAGCTAGCATGACGAAGTGGTTCCAATTGATTCCTTAAAAACCCTGTTTTATATGATACCAACATCTTCACACTAGCTTTATAACGGAGTCTGCTACAGCCTCTGTAAGACAGCAACGCTGCTCGTCACGATCCTGTGGGGTCCAATGAGGATGTTGTTGTTAATCAGACTTCATAATGAGTCTATAGAGCATCCTCTTCAGTATGCATGTTTGTTGCATTTATTAGCACAATCTAACATATATATGGAAAATAAAGGGAACATACAGTACAATGTCTCAAAAACAAGTTATACCTTTTTAATAGTCGGTTTGTAAAGACCATGATACTTTTATTCAGTTGCTAATTTGACAGCCCAGACATAAATAAACTCAAGGATATGAGGACATATGTTGCACTACTATCTATGTACCGAGATTTAGTAGAATAATATACGATAATAATAGAAACACACAAACATCTGGAGGGATGTAGGTTTACATTTCAGTGTGTGGTGTTTTTATTCGTGGAGGCTCGTTATTCTTTGCCAATCTTTCAGAAAATGGTCAGAGTGTGAGGTCAAAGGCATGCAGACTTGGTGGCATAAAACTGTTTGTGGATGAAGTAACGTCTCTGTGTCACCAGTCGGACATTGTACTGGCTTTATCCGGACACACGTCCGCTGTGACGCACTGTCCAGTCTTTTTGCAGACATTGTATTTGACGATCGCCACTGTAGTGTCAGTGTAAATAATCTATACATATTTAAGATGTCATATGTATACATGAACATTTACATGTCTACATGTAAGTGACTTTGATGAGAGAAAGCATGGGCGACGATCTTTCCCTGTTTAAAATACGCTCAAAATGGAAAGATTTTACTGCATTTGTTGAAGCACATCGTCTTATTATGAAGCACAGAAGTACAGTCCCGGATATGTTGACAGCATTGATGTTAATTTGGGCGACCCAGGAATAAATTAATACCCCTGTCGCTACCCGATCCGTACTGGAAACACGATCCGTTCTGCACATCAAAGATCATCTATAACATCTTTCTGTTGTTTTACGGCCGTTAGCATCAATAAATGTTCTATTATCGCCATTGTGCTGGACTAAAATGTAAATTCTGAACTGCACATGTATTTATTTCACGTCTGTTTGTGTAGAGAGTGTAAATTCAGTCGGGACCGAAGTTGTTCACAAAACAGGCGGCTAACGCTAACTAGCCAGCTAATGCTGTGTTGTTGCTAACCGGCTAGCTGTTAGCCCATATAAGTCACATATCATCAGACTGCACCCAGAAGATGTTAAAACTTGTTTTAAAAACTCTTAACTTTCTGAATTAAATATCATTTTTTCCCAGAGGTGATGATGGAAAAAGCTAACGAGTGAGTCATCTCTCTTCGTTTCTATCTCTGGTGAGAGTTGCACACGCTCAGTACCGATCGATGACAGTCGCATGTGCAGAACGGTCGTATTCCGCACATGTAGAACAGATCATGTGGATCTGGTAATGACAACCCCCCAAAAAACAGCAGCGCCCAGTTTTTACAGCGAGATGTCAGCGTCTTGTACCGACTCTGGTGAAGACGAAGCTAACGTAAATGATTAAAAATGATATTTGGTTAGAAAGGTAAGAAGTCAGACTTTAATTTTACACTATTAAATTAACTGAAAATGTAGTTAAAGTGACATTTTGATAGAACGTCCGACTGGTGACACAATTTCTACACCTCTCGACTGACAGAAAAAGGACTCGTGTTGTATTTGAGCGGTGATTCTCTTGATTTCAGCAAAGAACAAAGTAAAGCCTCTGAACGTCCCGGTCGCGGGTAAATTACAGAGCACGTCGCATCACCGCCACGCTGAAGGTGAGTTAGAATTTAACGCTTTTCTTTGGTTAAAGGTCTAACATTTTGATAAAATCCCCACCGTTAAATAAGAAGATTTATATCAATTTCATGAGGGAGGTCCTGGAAGTAGAGATCTGCTCTGACGTGATCCAAAATCTGCATGTCCACACAAATCATCCACCCGAAAGAATTATATCCTCCAGTTTTACAGACCCACATGGACACTCTCCTGTGGGATTTATGATTCAGACATGGCTGCAGATTTAAATTCATGAGCGCGTGTTTGATTTCCGTGAGAGGGCCCAATATAAACATAATAGGTGCATGGCTGTATGCTATTGATCAGGCTGATTATACAATTAGGCTATAAGCACATTCTGCCCTAAAATACCTTAATTCATCAGAGTGTAAAACTGAGAAAAACTACTTTGAAGTTGTTTTGGTGTCCAGTTAAATGAATAGTCTGCATGACATTGGAAATGTGGCAATTATTTGTTTTTTAATTAACTTATGTATCTTGATAAAATCCAGCTTTGTGGAATAACTCGACTACGTAGCTCCGCTGGTGATGCAGCTTTCCAGCATGTTAGGAGGTCCATCATTTCGCCCTCCAAACCACCCGTTTTGAATGTTATCACTCGATTGAATGGCCCTTATCATCCTATATCAGTCCCATATATCTAGGACAGCAGAGGCCGTCTCCCCAAGCTAGAAGATCCAGAAGGCTCGTATCAGCGTATTGAATGGGGATGATAACAAGTCGCCGGTAAGTTGAGAAAAAAACACCTGTATTCCAGTGACTTTCTTTAGGTTTAGGCACTGGCAAGAGTCTAAACCTGCCTAATTTGGTAGGTTTAGACAACAACAACACTTTGTTTAGGCAACAAAATGACTTCTTATGTTTAGTAAAAAAACACAGGGATTTGGCATTAAAATCCCTACTTCCTACTTCCGGTTTATCTTCCGCCTCTATGACTCACTGTGTCCTTGTTCTGATTAATTTACTTAAATAAAGATAAAACATGATCATTAACTTAAATCTTGTTGGTTATTTGATAACCGATAAAAAATAAAACAATTTGTATAGAAGCCAGAAAAAATTCACCACGGGCAAGTAGATTTAGTTTTTTACTTGCCCAAACAAAAAATTTGTTTTGTGTTTGTTTTGTTTCTGTGTATTGTTGTTTGTTTTGTTTCTGTGTATTGTTGTTTGTTTTGTTTCTGTGTATTGTTGTTTGAAGTCTCTTTCTGGTTGTCTTGTTTGTGTTTGTTATATGTTATGTTTGTGTTTTTTTGTTTCTCTTTGTGGTATATTTGTATCTTTTTGTGGTCATTTTGTTTCTTTGTAGTTGTTTTGCGTCTCTCGTTTGATTGACTTCAAACAGCAGGCCCCGGGGGCCCCCTGAACCCTTGGGCCCCGGGGGCCCCCTGAACCCTCGGGCCCCGGCGGGGCCCCCTGAACCCTCGGGCCCCGGGGTCTGTGCCTGCGGCCCACTCAGTAATCCTTCCACGACTCTGATTATATAACAGTAAGACATGATACGATTTTTAATTCTCGTTTAACTTCCTGCAAGTCAACTGAAAGTTGTTAATCTGATTAATTATGCAACAACATTTCTGAACGGGACTCAAATGTCAGCAATTACCTGAGAATTTCAATTTGCTCTGGGCCAGTTTTGTCACGTCCCACGAGAACCCGTTAAAGAGAAACAACGCAGGAAGAAGAACCCCAGACAAAACGGAGACACGGGGATCTTTGGAACCGTCAGGTTTCCAGGGAAGATCAGAGCGAGCACAGAGAATAAATAACAACAATCAACAATGAGAGGAGCAGTGATGTGCAGCAGAGCGGAGCAGAAGGAGAGCCCTGCCTGCATGAATTAAGAAGCTCTTTGCCCTGCTTCTCAATAAGAACCTCCCGTGGTCCCGCTCGCTGCATTTCTCTGCTCCCCTACAAGCTGCAAATGTTCAGCTTCCGTCTTTGAGCTCCTTTTCCAGAAACAACTGTAGAACTTTTGGTCTGAAAACAAACAGCTTCTCATCTCATTCCAGTGATTTCTTCTGGGAGCAGCGAGACGCGACGTAGGAAAAAAACACAACAGAGAGTCCAATCAGATCTCGTCTGATGAAAAGCACCATCCGTCACATCCTGCAGACTTCTGCAGAGAGCGGTACCCGAGTACAGGACCGTGTGGTTGTACATACTGAATCTCTGTCTTCCTTCTTGGATGTATCCAGAGGAAAACTCTCAGAGCAACTCTGAGTAAAGAAGGGACAGAAACGTTTAACCCCTTTAATATGTATGACTCATTATTTTATAAAGGTTTGATAGACACACTCTACACCAACACTGGGCCCGCTGTGGCTTCAGGGTTAACACACCCACCAGGGGCCTCGTTTCCTGTCATCTCTCCACTTCTACTATCAAATGATGGCTTTAAATTCCCCACAAAATAATTAAAAAATGCACTGAAACTGCCTACAGTATGAAGCAAACATCACAGAATTGTAAATGTGTAAGTACCTCTCATCCATGTTGGCTTAAAAGTTTCGACTGAAAGTTAATTCTTGAGCTTGCAGTCTGCACGTTTTACATCTAAACCTCCGTGAACAGCAGAGAATGACTCTTTAAGAAAAATATTATACACATATTCAAGTGCAAGTCAAAAAAGTACAACTTGACAAATCCTTCATAGAAATGTAATTTACCAGCAGAGCAGTAGAGTTGTACGCACATCACGTATGTGCAAAGATCTTAGAGAGGTCACACCTGCACACGGATCCTTGTCAGGCCAGAACACCAGCACAGCAAACATCATATCACATAGACAATAATGCAACTCATTCATTGTAGTTTCCCATGTGCAGTAAATACTATTAATACTAAGAATTTAGAAAAGTTGAGTTTCAGTTTTGCAGATCTGCATGATGAGGCCCAACAAGACTACAAGTTATCACACGATTTAATGCGCTAATATCACGCTTATCATCTTGATACATATGGGTCAGTAGGGGCTGGCTCCCCACACTAGAAGGGCCAGAAGGCTCTTATCAGTGTTTTGAATGGGGATGATACCAGCCCATTCAATGCAGGCTGATAACAGGTTTGGTAGGTTTCGCTTTCGCTTTAAGTAAACAACAAAAACATCTACATTTCACTGACTTTCATTAGGTTTAGGCACCGAAAACACGTCAGTAGGGTTAGAATAAAACATCTACATTTCTGTGACTTTCGTTAAGTTTAGGGATCGAAAACATGTTGGTACATTTAGAAAAATAAAATCTACATTTCTGTGACTTTCGCACCGAAAACAGTCGGTAGGGTTAGAAAAAACCATAATGGTCTGGATGTTAAAATCTCTGGTCTCCCACACGAAAGTCCTGGTTTTAGGACCCATCCATGAGCCCAACCTCTGGATGCTCTGTATACGTCATCATCTGGAGGGCCAGCATGCCCCTACTGACCCATATGTATCAGGATGATAAACACTCATATCAATCAATCAATCAATCAATCAATCAATCAATCAATCAATCAATCAATCAATCAATCATGTGACAACATCAGAATCTAGCAATGGAAAAACAATGTTTCCAAGTTAATAAAGATCTTTTAAAATCAGATCTGGTTGCATATTGTGTTAATAAATCTGTGTGGTAACACACTGACTGATGTGATGCTAATACTCCCCCGGCTGTCATTAGAGCCGAGGCAAAGAGCAGCAGGGTGCTGAGCTCCTGTTACGACGAGATGTTGATGTCATGAGTGGAGAAGGTGAAGGCCATGTGAAATATAAAAGCCACACTTCATAGGCTGAATCAATACAGAGCCTCATAAACACACATCAGCTGCTTTTTGGTAATCAGCCAACGAGCAGCATGTGGAATTGGTTTCGTTTGCCAAAGGTTGCATTTCTTAAAAAACAACCTTGTGTGAAGATAAAGAGAGCAGGGCTGTGGATGATTTAAACGCATTCCTGCTGCAGTTAATTAAACAGGCCAGAGTGAGGGAGAGAGATATTGCTTTGAAATACTAATCCCCTGATAGACATTCAATTAAGGGTTTGACAGTTTTACAACAGCTGTCTGTCATGTTGAAATATATACGACATAAATAAACCCGCCACTCACCCCAGACCACACGTATGAAGAAGCAGCACATTAATGTAAAGCTGCGCATCCATGTTTGCCTCTTTTCCCCAAAATTCAGCCTGACATATTTGCTATCTTTAGAAACTTTTGGATCCCCACAGGATCTGAAATGATCTGGCTTCAAGCGATGTTTGGCTGCACAGTGTGGGGTTTTACTGAGTGGACCACCTGCACGTTAAAGGGCTTAAATGCATCAATGCAGACGAAAACATGCAGATAAGAGATGTTTGCACTGAGAACATGGGAGATAAAAAAATACAGTATAAATATGGTCATTTTTTGTCCAAAATACAGTATGAATATGGTCATTTTTTGTCAAAAATACAGTATAAATATGGTCATTTTTTGTCCAAAATACAGTATGAATATGATAACGTTTTTTCCAAAATACAGTATAAATATTGTCAATTTTTTGTCAAAAATACAGTATGAATATGGTAATTTTTTGTCAAAGATACAGTATAAATATGGTCATTTTTTGTCGAAAATACAGTATAAATATGGTCATTTTCATGTAATTTTCCAGGCAACAACAAGAGCAGGATGAAAACTACAAAAAAAAGTCTGTATATGAAGAGCAAGACCGAGAAGCATGCACTGTGAACACTAAAAATGAAATTATTTTTTTGTCCAAAATCCAGCATTTACATTTTTAAATGTCCATTTTGTTTACTGGTAAGTAAATCTCCCAACGTTTAAAAGTCTAAAACTACGAATAAGACACACAAAAAAAGAAAGCAGTTGAAGTGATGCCTCAGTAAGACACAGGATGTCAACACCTCACAAACACCTGACCTGCTTCTCATACAGTCATAATTTATTGTTGTTAAAAATGTTACTTCTGTTATTATTCCACTTCTCATGAGTCATATATTTGTTATTTTATGAGACAGGTGGTTGTAGAGACAAACAAAAACAGATCTATGATGCATTTTAGCAGATTTATTGGTGGATATTTGTCTGGTTTGCTAATATATTGTATTTTTCTAATGTATTCTTGCATGTGAGCACATTTAAAACACACATGTATCACATCCTGGCACAAAATGTCATCATAATCAGAATTCTGCTGTTTGTATCTGAACGTTGTTTTGACATTGAAAATGGAAACTAAACAGAGGCTCCTATAATCATAATGGTGTTTATTGTTGTTAAAATGTTATTTAGCCTATTTTAATGTTGTATATTCATCTTCTCATCAGTCAGCTTAATATTTGTTATTTTATGAGAGAAGTAGTTGGAGAGACAAACAAAAACAGGTGCATTTTTCAGCAGATTTCTTGGTTTACTAACGTGATGTATTAAAGATTGTATTTTTCTAATGCATTCTTGCATGTGAGCACATGTAAAACACATGTATGACATCCTGGCACAGAATCTCACCGTTATCAGAACTGTGCCAGCTGTTTGCATGTGTAAACGTTGTTTGTGGACTTTGATGGCAGACATTGACATTGCAAATGCAGAATAAAGAGAAAAGAGAGACTCACTGGCTCCGACCAGCCGCGGTGTGATCCAGCAGGCCAGCAGCACAAGACACGCGCTCATAACCTTCTCTGTCTCCGCGCGCGCACACACGCACGCACGCACCTCTGGCTCTTCTGCACGCCTTCTCCTCTTCCCTCCTTTCACTGGTTTCACTGGAAGTTTCACCACTGTTCCCGCATCATCAGCTCCTGCTCTGCTCCCTCTTTCTCTGCGTCGCCTTTTTTATCCCCAACTTGCACAAAGTAGGTCAGTAGGTACGCAGCAGCACGAGGATTCAAATCTGCCGATTGAACATGCAGCGGCACGTGTCAGTCCCCTCGCGCAGCACAGGCTGCATAATCCCGCAGCACCGAGAAGAAGAAGAAGCTAACAGGTAGTTCGAGCCTCTGCGTGAATCCAGCGGGGAAGATTTTGCGTCAAAACGCGCACATTCTCTTAAATGGTCTGGAATGTCGCGGGAGTTTCAGCACCGCGGACAGCT
>JAOVVB010052997.1:0-14628 GCA_028570985.1 Heterobranchus longifilis
GGCAACATTTGGAAAGTTGCTGTTTTTTTGTGGTGGAATTTATACAATGAAAAAAAGGTCACACTCGCACACGTCCCCATCACATTTTTTTTTGTTTTTCATTAACCATAGAGAGATTTCACCCCTTTAAATGTCCATGACTTTATGTCCTCTCATACGTTTAATTTCCTTGAGAATGACAGGGTCTTTCTTGTCTGGTTCTTCCTCCCTCTCTTTGTTTTCCCCCGCCTGACATTTATAAAGTGTGAGCTTGGAGGATGCTCTGAGCGGTGGAGAGCAGCTCCGTCTCCGGGACATTGGGCGTCCATGGTGCGAGCAGCTTCGGATCACTCACTTAAGCAGCTAACATTTCAAACGGGCAATAAAGAGAGTCCTAGTCCCTCTAGGACAATAAAACAGTGTTAGAGTCAGGGGTGGATGCACTGTAATACAGACAGATATTTCTCTGCCACTGCTGCAGCTGCTGCGCTCAGCAGAATGAGACCGAATCAAAGGACATTCACACAGCACAGAAAGAGAGCGTGATTCACTCTAATGTCCAGGTGTAACTCACTTTCTTGCCGTGGCCAGAGGACAGAAGGTGTATCTGGATATGTAAGGGGGTCATTAGGGCATTAAAGTAATTTATGACCTGAATCAACCTGTGTCAGTGCAGCAACATTAGTGGAACATGTCCCTCTTACTAGGGATGGGCATTTTAAGTAATTTTTTAAGTACTTGCATAAAATTATTATTTATATATATATATATATATATATACATATATATATATCTACACTTTTCTAAACTCCTTGCAGACAACGCTTGCTGCAATATAATATAATGGCACTTTCAGACATACCGCTGTGACCCATCTGACTCATGGGGCTTTCAGACAACGTGACAACTGCACTACTGCGCTCTGAAACCCATTATTTCCAATGGCTTGTGCCAAGCCACGATGGTTTTCTGCTGCGCCGAGCAAATCGCGAGCATGGCGATGCATGCTGCAAGGTCGCGCGTGCGCAGTGCACGAACACCGAGTCAGATGTGCGCTGAACCCAGCAGCAAGCTTAGCGCAAGTCGTGTTCTGTCTGAAAGAGCCTTCACTGAGTGGCGCACATAGCCACGCTCGCGCTGTGCTCGGCGCAGCGGAAAACCGTTGTGGCGTGGCGCACGTAATAATGGATTTCATTTAAATAATGGGTTTCACAGCGCAGTGGAGCCATTGTCACGTTGTGTCTGAAAGCCCCATAACAGAGCTGAAAGCAGACGCGAGTGTGTTCAGTTTGACTTTCACTTCCCTCCGAGACTAACATACGGGGTTCTCTATGCCCTGTTGACAGACTGTCAGGCTGTTGAAACTGAGAAATTTTGACTTATTTTTACAACATAAATTAAATGTATGTTATTACAGAGAGAATAAAGTAGCCTACATGTTTTTTTTTTTTAGTACCGAAAAAAGGTACCGAATTCCAGGTACCAGTATCGGTTCAAATGTGAATGGTACCCAACCCTAATATATATATATATATATATATATATTACACTCGCAAAAGTTTTTGGTGATGACTTGAATTAGCGGGGAATCATGAGGGTTGCTGTCTTCAATGTTAAACAACCACTATTGCAGATGAAAATCTATCTGACGTGACTCAGGCAGACATAATGAACAGTTAATGTTTTAAAGTTGTATTCATGTTAAAAAAAAAAAAAAAAATTCACGTTATGCAATTTCTTTCTAATGAAATAGCTGCAAGTAATGTTAACTTACTAACTAACCATATAGCTGTTATGTGGTGAATTACATCGTAGGTTGGCCCAGCGCTGTTATCCGTGATCAAAACGATCATACTAAAAATAACTTCATGAGCATGTTGAACGTTGCTGTAAGGTCATAGCATTAGCATATGCATTAGCTTGGTTAATTGTGGTTGGAAAAGGTGGTTGGAAATGACTTGTCCTAGTAGCACATCGTAGTAAGATATTGACAGTTACAAAGCAAAGAAAAAAGAAGCAATTACTTGATACGTTGACCGAATACTGATGTCCAAATTGAGTACTCATGCCCATCCCTACCTCTTACACAAGTCTTTAAAGTGCCTTTAAAACAACCTTTTCTTTTACGTGTAAAACTGTAGAATTTGCTTTTACATGTTTTCCTGATATTTTCTCCCAGTATAGAGATATTTGTGGGGGCAGACTAAGTCTGAGCAAAGAGAGGATTGTTCTCTTCATATATGACAAGATGTAAATCAGCGTGGGGGTGTTAATTTGTTTCTGTCCTTCCAGAGCAGGGACAGGGATGACAGCTAGGTGATGATCCCTCATGTCTGATCCATCTCACACCTCATTCCCCCCGCAGGAATAACTTTGAACAGGGATTTAGCCAAGACCTTGACTTGACTGGCCGCTTGTAGAGAAGAGTGCACATTGTCTTTGTTGTGTGGGTGTGTAAGTCTCTGCGTTGTAATAAGTAGAAGGGTAGTGTTGAGACCTTTGTGTGTGTGTGTCATTCTGTGTTTCTTTGGCTTTTGTCTTTGCTTGTGTATTCATGTGTGACTGAGTACATGTCAAATATAATGCAGTCCTCCCAGAAATAAACTGGAGATAACTGAGGTTCATTGGATTGATGACTTCCTTTCATTTTCTGCGTTGACCTCCACCACCAAGCAAAACATCCAAACACTTTGAAAGATGTACTTGATTACCAAATCTGAGTAGTACGAATTAAAGACTGTCCTAATCTAAACTAAAGGAGCTCCAGTCTCATAATTTCATTATACATTCTCTCACTCCTGTATACAATTCATCAAAGCGGGGGTGGTCCAAAAATGGTTGTTCCAACAGCTTTGAAATTGTCTTTTGATCCAGTTATGAAGCGATGGACAGCTGTTGTAAACTAGGGCAGCAAGTATGTATTAATCCAAAATAGTCCCCAACAAATTCATAATTTACTCCTGTTTGAGTGAAATTAAAATGTTGACAGACAGACTCAATGCCAGCTTCATCTTATAAGATATCTCCAACATAGCTACAAAGGAGCTTGATGGCCGAGCTCTCACCAAGTCCTCCAAGATCTAAACGACAAAGTAGGTCTTATATCCAGTGGTGGAGGAAGTATTCAGATTCTTTACTTAAGTAAAAGTACTAATACTGCACAATAAAAATACTCCATTACAGGTAAAAGTCCTGCATTCAAAATGTTACTTAAGTAAAAGTATGTAAGTATAGTCAGGGAAAAGCACCATTTATAAAAATAAGAAATAAATAAAAAAGAATTATGGTTGCATTTTGGAGAGCGGCTCTCTGCTGATGCTCTCTTCTAACTGGCTCTGAGGTCCCTGGGTGTCTTTCAAAGTGTGTTGCAGTCTTTCGCAATGTGTTTGTTGTGCAGGTTGATGTTGCAATGACGGTGGAGGAACGATATATTATGCAGCCCTAGTATGAATGTATTTATGCATGTATTTATACTTTCAATGTGCAATGTTTATTTGTATGGATATGTATCTTTTTGTATTTGTCACTCCTTTTTGAAATTATTATTTTGCATTTATTTCTCTCTTTGTAGCTAAATGTGTTTATTTCATTTTACGTTTCAATTTGGTACTATTGTTCCCTCTAAAGATATTGTTGTGTATATATATATTATTTTGTTTAGGCAGTGTGGGGGGAGGGAGGGAAAAATGATGAAAATGCTTGTTGTGAAATATCTGTGAACAATGCTCTTTTTTTCTCTACAAGTACCTCAAATTTGTACTGAAGTAGCCTAAAATACTTGAGTAAATGTACTTTGCTACTTTCAACCACTGCTTATTCACACCCATGGTAAGGCGCATTAAAGTTGTTCTGGCCGCTTTATGTTGGGTTTTCCTTTAATTCTTTAATTATTTGCCTTGAATTATTAATGCTCGTTACCTGGGGAGCCTTCCCCTTTAAGGCAGGTGGTCATGTGACGTGGTCTGTCGCGGGAAGCAGGCTACCGTCACACGCCGCAGCAGTGTGGTGTGGCTGTAATAGTCAGCATAAAAGTGTCAAGAATAGCTCAAGTTGCAGTATAATAATTGTTACAGAAAGGCCGTGTGTTATGTTCGTTCCAACGCTACTCTCCGACATCCACACAGAGTTGGTCCGAACTGTGCTAAGCTAGTTAGCTGTTAGCAGCTAAACGAGCCAAGCTAAATGACCCCTTACGGCTCAGAGCCCAGAGCTGGAGAGGTACCATGCTTCACCGAGGAGCCACACCGCTGCACGCCGGTGTACAGTGCAGGACGGATGGACATGTTGCCGAGGTCCCCTGTGTGAAATGCAGTTTCGGGACATTTAGGAGGTAACATTATACCGTCTACTAGCACCGTCGTCAGCTCTCAGCACCGCACTGCACTGCACTATTGGTCGCCGTTTGTAAAGTAGCCACACTGAAATTAACAGCAACATTTCGCCACATTTAGCTTCAAACAAGAAGTAAATAAACTACTGCAAGGGGCGTGGGCAATCTGCATATTTTCTAAACATTTAGATTTAAATTTAACATTTAGATTTAACATTTACATTTAAGATTTAGATTTTAGATATTTTTAGATAGAAAAATAAATGTGACAAAAATAAATAAATATTGCTGTAAATCTGATTTTTAAAAAAGTGACTTAAAAAAATCACTGTTTGGAGCTAAATGTGGCGAAATGTTGCTGTTAATTTCAGTAGGCGCTACTTTATATACACTGCCCCATACTGGACTGCACTGTGATTACTTTTTATTTTTTTATATTTATTTCTAATAAGGTGTCTGGGCTGAAAGTTGTGCCCTCTCCGGCATCTGGAGTTGTTGGAAGCCGGTGCTGGTAGTTGTATGTGGACTGAAAACGCATTTACACTTGTATTCAATGGTCACAGTGTGTCACTGACCACCAGGCCACCATTGTAGAAGATAATTTATGACTTTTTCACAACTCTTTTGCGGACCCTGACGCATGCGCGGCGCGTGTCCTGATTTAAAATGAGTTTTCTCTGTGGTTGAACTTTGTTGGAAACATTTGGGATAATGCAAGTACACAAAATATAGAGCATAGTTCTAGTCATTTTTATGCAGAAATGTTACATACATAATTCTTTATTGTTATTATTTTGTATTATTTTAATAACATCAATTCAGTGAATTTATATCTGTATTTATTTGTCAATTTTTTCACAAAGTTAGGAAAGCAATGTTTAAGTCAAGCCTGATGTATTTTACACATAAACGAATGATCCCAGTCACTTCCACACAGTGAGGCATACAGTTTATTAGTTAAACACTGGGATCGGATCAGTATTCGGTGTCTCAGGTATCGGTATTGGGACTGAAAAAGTCCGATCGGTGCATCACTACTAAGAGGTTATTGAGGATTTAATCATGGGTCACCCTGAGTTTTTCTTTAAAATGAGGAGGCATTTTTGCACACCAGGAAACCCTTTGTTTTTTGTGTGTGTACATATGCATAAGCATGAACATATGTTCATCTTAAATATGCACTTTAACATCGAGTACCACAGCAGGAGATATTGTCTTTCTGCTGTAGCCTAGTTGAACCCTTGTTGACTTTGCTGCAGTGACAGTCGGGCTAACAACTGTAGATATGCTTTGGCAGCACTCCCCACTGCTACGAGTTTGGAACCAAAAGGAGATGCTGGGACTAAACTTTTACTTCGAAACGTCTTTTCTTTTAGGTCGATCCTGTCCACTCATTTTGCATTCATTAGCTTTGATAGTCGTTGCGTTGTCGGAGGAGATTAGGCAGTGAGATCCATTCCTGTGTACTCTCAGAGGGGGGTCTCCTGCTCTGCAGTGATGGGGCAGGGACGTCACCTAATGATTTATTCATATGGGAGAGTTGTTTCACATTTTGTTCTCTCATCACCATGCTTCTGACTTGCACGTAGGCCTCCCACCCTCTCGTCAGCATCCCTCATGCTGTCATCAGCGTCATCCTAAAGCAAAGGAGGACACAATAGAGAAGAAAAGGAAAACCTGCTTCCCCGCTCTCCATTAGTATCTAGTCCCTCACAGCATGGTGCCGACGTGGTTGGCATAATTATTTATTTCAAGTGCGAAGAAAGAATGCCGAGTGCTGCCCGTGATTAATTTGTGGTCTCTCATTTCCTGTGCACATCCTCATCAGGCAAAGCCTTGCTGACAATCAGGGGTTAGACACCCAGTCTGGTTTGAAACATGAGCTCTAATCCCATAGCAAAGGAGGAACAGAAGCTTGAGAGGGTCTAAATGAGCATGTTTACCTTTTGTTTTCATGTGGATTCAAGGATTACTTGTAATTAATTGGACCCCCTGCACCGAAAAGCTGTCAGACAAATTATGCAAACAAAAAACTAACATTTTTTAAATGAGTAAACACTCAAGGACAGACACACATGCATGCACAAATACACATATTATCTATCCCTCTTGCCCTCTTTTCCTCTCCTCCCTCTATAAAACACACAAACACATTAAATCCAATTTACAGCTACAATCCAAAGGCTTTGGCTTGTATAATTGAGGTTAATCAAATGTCTTTTTTTTCCGTATGTGTGTTTGCTCTTGCAGGCAATGCATGCACCATGTCGGAGTACAACAGGCTGAAGAGCATGCTGCTGGATATGCAACCCAAAGTGCTGAAAAGTGGAGAGCAGAGTCAGCAGAGAGACATGGAGGAGAAGAGAGCACTGGTGGACACCATGTTCAAATACCTGGATGTGGACCAGGACGGCCGGCTGGTCGGTGACGAGCTGGAAAAGGTGGGTGTCAAACTGAGATGGCCTGATTAATAGTATAGCTGTATGGATGGTTTTAGGCTGGTTGAGAAAGAAGACATTTGAACAAGAATTTGATTATACCTGGAATATATCTTCCTGTGAAGGTTTTGCAAGGTGTGTCAGATTGTGGGATGCGTCTTATACCATCAATGTGTGGAAGTTTTTCAGCATTTATTGCCTTAGTTTGATTATGTGAGTGTGAAGAGACCCTGTGTGGCATCAACAAAAACACAGATTTCCAAGACATTTGCAGTTTAATTTGAAAACAGAAAGCTTTCTTGTTTTAATGAGATCCTCCACGCCTAAAATGTGAGCGTATCCGTGCTCACATTGGACAAAAATCGACACAATTTTTTCTTCCTTGTGTGTGTCTCCCCACTAGGGCTGGGTGATATGGCAAATACAATCTCTGATTTTTTTTTCACACCACACCTGATTTTAATCGGTTTCTTTTTTCTCTTCAAAACAAACTACAAAAGGACTTTTCAAATACGCTTTGTTTTTATTTTAACAATAAAAATTATTAACCAAAGCAAACGAACGATGAAGTTCCCTAATGGGATTAAAAATGTGCAAATCTAACCTTTGTGTGTTCAGACCATAGACTGTGCATCACCAACCTATCTGCATGGGTTGCCGTGGTAACGGCGTAGGCGTCAGTAACCATGTAGCTACGCTGATGGCGTGACTTCCCAATGCTGCAGCATGAGCTAGCTAGCTAAATAGTCAGAGCAGAGGACCCATGTTACTGACAAAACACTCTTTGTCAGTGATTGCTGTCTGAATGTAGACCTGTTTAACACTTATTTAAAAAATAAATAAATAAATACCACTTAGAGCACCTTTAATTCATAAAATCACTTTATCACCCTACTCCCCACCAGAGTTATTACTGAATGTTAAAGACCATGTGGTCAAACTATAAAGTGGAGTGAGTGGCATGTGGTTGGAACATTTAATAATCTTGTTTAACAATAAAAACATGTTTACTGAGGTTATCTTCCCACAGGGGTCTGATGGGAAGCACTGGGGGAACTGTAGAAAGGATTGACATTGGCATTTGCCGGGTGAGGAAATTAAATTATTGCGGGCATCATCTGGTGTCAGCAAATGGGCATCAGAGATGGGTGTTAATTAGACTCCTCCCAACCAATGCTATGATCCCAGTGACTTCTGCCAGAGTGCAGTGAACCATGTTAGAGTCACTGCTGACTGCAACCGGATGAGTAAATTGTCAAATGCTTTACGGTCTTAATGTCGAACATTTTAAATGTGCTGTGGCTCTTTCTCGTTATGTGGAAATTGAAAGAGAGTGGCTGTACGATGCCACAGAAAAACAAGCTTATTAGAAGCTGCAGATGAATAAGTGAAACTAAATGTAGTCTGAAAAATGCCACAGTAATTAATCTTTTGTCATCTCGCTGTGGTTGGGAATGACACACGCTTTGTCCCCTTTTTAAAATGAAAAAGACTGAGGGATTTTTGGTCTAGTTCTAGCGGCAGAAATAAATATTAAACTTCCCTCTCTGACAGAGCTGTACTAAAAGATCCAACAAAAGATTTTGATCAATCACAGCTGGCAATTACTAATGCTGACATGTTGCCAGGAAATCTTTAGATAAGACATTCTTGTCCTGTAGGAATTCACTAATACGTTTTCACAGAGATAATGCGTTTAAGGACCAAAGGAATTCAAAGATGAATTCCAGTCATCCATCCACACGGTCTCCATTTTGGGATCTGTCTGTTGTCACAGATGGTCTTAGAGGGTAAAGTTCTGTACTTTGGGTTTGAAATATTTAACTCAAATGCCTAAGGACAGATCAGTCTGTGTCAGTGAACACATGGCCGCAGTCTGCTGTAGGCAGCAAAAAGAGAAAGTTTGTCACATCCCTTAATCTGCCATATCACATGTACAGCTCCATATAAAATCAATTGGATGAGATGAACAAGCACGGGGGCTATATTTTTAGGCTTTGAAATCATAGCCGAAAGAATTAAACATTGAACTCACAGTAACTTGTAAAAAAGTCTTGTTGTAGCATTTTGGCCTAAAAGCACCCTTTTATGCTAAAAGACCTAACAGGAAATAATTAAAATGTGTTTGTTAAAATTAAAGAATCTTAATCAATTAAATACAAACAGCTTTGTAGTGTGGCATCACTATTCACACCAGGTAGCATCACATGTCTCAGATTATTACTGCGTTAAGTCTAGTTTGATCTGTCTGTGCTTTGTTTCTGTCTGCCTGCAAGAGAGACAGAATTGTTTTCTTCCTGAGATGTTAGCTTTGTTCAGGGAGTAGAAAGAAAATAGGAGTTATTGAGAAAATAGCTTAAAGGCAAACAATCACCAAATCGATGAATTAATGAATAAATAAACCTGAAATGAAATAACTTTGTCTGGCTGACTAAAAACATCAATAGACAATAAATTATTAAAAAAAATAAATAAAAAAAAAGTTTTCCAAAAATTAAGCTCAGTGCAGCTTTAAGTTCACTGTCAACACATGCTGCTTAAATATGTATCAATCAGCTCTCAACCATTTTACTGAAACAGGTGTGTTCTCAGGATATCATGTCAATATAATGATTGATAAATTGAGCTGAATGCACACAGCTCTCCTGTTAGTTTTGTAGCTCTTCTTAGCACGAGACAATTTACATCCTTATCATAAAACACTTTTAGTTGATAACGTTTAGTGACGCCATATAATTCCCTCCATAGCTCCATCCAGCTTCAACATGACTAGAGGTCTAATTAGTCAAATTAATTGAAAACGACTGAATGCCTGTGCCTGGAAAACCAGGTTTATAGCACGGTCACACATGCGCAGATGCAGGCGACTGACCATGATACCGGCTGGTTAGACAGAGCAACAATCAGCGTTCACTCGGGGGAAAAAAAGCCAAGCAGGGTCAACCACACACACACTGCTTTACTGTTGGTTGAGGCTGTGACTTTGCCGGTCAAAGTTCACCAGAGTTGAACTCCACGCGAATTTGAAGAGCCGCCGGAAGCAAATGCTTTATTCGCCCCTTCGCTCACGTAGAGTGGAAGTGAACAGGAGGTGAATTATCGAATGTTAATTTTACATTTGACTGTACCATAATTATGGTTGAAAAGTGAAAGCACAGATAACTGTACACTATATTTCAGTGTGTAGTAAGGACCTTCCCACAATTCTATTGAACAAAGGCATCTAAAAATACTTTTCAAACAAATGCAGCTGAGTTTTAAGATGACAAGAAGTCTTTTGACCTGCATATCCTTAAATGATTGTTTACTGGGATGATATCCCCCAAATTTCCCCCCCATTGTTTTATGCTTCTCTATAGTAACTGTTGTCTATATCTTTGCTGTACAAACATTCATTTGCTTTGCAGAGATCTATTCTCTTTTTCTTTTTTTTTTGATTGACAATTACCACAAAAGTATGGGCACTTAAATAAAATGATTAGGCAAGGTGTTTATACTCCATAAGGACATTCAGCTTTCCAGCATGAGCAATCTTTTGACAAAGATAGACCAGCATTGAGCATTTGGCACTTTTTATTTTGTATAATAGCAGCAGCTTTAACAGAATATAGTTAAACTGGAGTTACAGAGCAGAAGCCGAGCCTCCTGTTTATCGCCCTAAAACTGCTTAACATCACCTATTCAAAGATGGTTCCCCTGAGGAGGACGCACCGCTAAAGTGGAAGAGAGGGCTCGTAAATGACAAACAATGGAGGAGTGAGTGGTGCGTCTTCCCACGGGGAGCATCTTTGAATTAACTCAGGTGCAGTGTGCACAAGCATAAGCAGTAAGAGTAGAGATATTCTTAAAATCGAAAGCAATCAGAAACTGCACTTACATGACAGATTACATATTAAACACACCCCTTTCACACAGAATTAAATTACTCTCAAAATGAGTCAGTTTCTGTGATTTGGGTGTTTATGCGCATGAGGCATTTTCCGTCTGATGGAAATCTTATTCTAATTATTGGTGGAATGAAAAGCCCACTCTAAACAGTATTTATAATGCGAACTGTATTCAGGTTGGCAATTTATTTTAGATGACTATTGCTTCTGCTGGAAATGATCACTTCTTGTAGCACTTGGAACAGCACAATTTAAAAGCGTTCATGAGAAAGCTGTACTGTAGATTTAATCACTATTATGTCAGCAAAAGTCCAATTTAGATAATATACAATAACTCAGATATGTAAAGTACAGCATATAGGCAAATGTATAGTTTTAAACACAAGGGCAATTCTATGATTCTTTGCTTTGGTACTTGAAGAGACAGGCTGAGCACAGCTGTTCATATTCATAAAAATTCCTAGGCAACCCTATTAGAAGAATACTGAAATGTTAAATGTGTGTGCTATCTCCCGTTTAAAAATGTCAGATTTACATTTATACCGATTGTGCACATTGTGGTTCTATCTCACAGCAGATGGCTTCGAATAAAAATGATGAAGGCAAGAGAGAACAGATAAGTAAAGGCTATGGTGAGGTGTGAGAACTCTGAGACATCACCAGCTATATGATTGAATACATCCTGTGTGTTTGTGTGCGTTAGATCTCTATGAAGGAGCACCTAGAGGACAGCCTGTTGGAGTGCACCATGCAGGACCTGCTGCGTTATGACGACTACAACAACGATGGACACCTCAGCCTGCATGAGTTCTACACAGCTTTCCGTGAGTCTTCAGGCCCCTCATCCTTATTTCCCCCTCTTCCCTGTACTGTCAGAAAACAAAGATACAAAGTATTTGTCCCAGAGTCCATGGGCTCTATTTTACACCTGCCGCAAAGAGGCACGCAGCACAACTCTCATTGCTAGTTTCAGACCGACACAGTTGTCATTTTCACGCCCAGCGCCCACGTTGTGTAAATAGCAAATGTACATGCGCTCACCTGTGTGTGTGTTGGTCTTAAAATGAGGTGTGGTCAGGTGCATTGTTGGTGCACTGCTATCTTGAGGCAGCAGAAAGCGATTGTGCCATTGACCAACAAAGACTAAAGTCAATGGTGCAGTATCTTCGGGGTATTTAAACTATTATTCAGATAGTAAGACTAGTGACTCGCAGACTGCAGTTATATCAGTGGGCTCCGTGGTTAATCCGTGGATAATTGACATTCTGTTTAATAGCGGATGGGTTGCAGGTGGGTGAAATAATAATACATTGTGAAAGAGGAAATTATTAATTACATTCTCTATAATGTGAATAGAGCAGAGCCGCTGTCCTCTGCTGATGTGTGTCCCCATTAAGAGAGGCGCTGTGCGTCTTTACGCACAGGGAACAGATAATATGTGCCTACGTAGGCGGGTTCACAATGCAAGCTTTTGTTTTCCCCGTCTCCTGACGTCATTATACCAATTTCGGCGTTGTGTGTCGAGGGCACGCTCACCGCTATGTCCTCCAACGCCTGCTACACCTCAGGGAGATTTGGTGGATTCCTGCTGCTCCCGTAGATGATCTGCTCGCACGCTTTCACTTCGCACACGAGCAGAACTGTTTCCTCAGCAGAAAACTGCTCGCTTCTCCAATTCCCCCATGTTATCCAGGGCGGCTGTGGCTCAGTAGGTAGAGCGGTCGTCCCCTGACTGGAAGGTCGGTGGTTCGATGCCCGGCCTCTGCGGTCTACATGTCGAAGTATCCTTGGACAAGATACTGAACGCCAAATTACTCCTGAAGGCATGAGTGTGTGTGAGTGTTTAGATAGATAGGTTTTTTATTTAAAACATGTTAAAATCAAATTTAAATAAAGAAAAATATATAGGCAGCAAGAAAAATTGAAATAACAATAAGTATTAAGCAACCTTTCTGTAAATGTCACAAATAATAACCATTTCATGCTTTTCATGCTTATTTATATTTCACAAATCAAAATGGTCAAGAACAAAAACATTCTAAACAAAAAAATAAAAACCATTAGCATATTACAATGACAGTCAGTTCCAGTCAACCTCTGTTCATCCATCTTCTAACTGTTCATTGTTTTATATTTAAAGATTTGTTTAAACGTACTTATTGTTCTACATGTTTTCATTTCTTGTTTTGCATTTGTCCTCACTAATTGTTTTTTGAACATACATATTCCTCTGAGATCGTGTTTTATTTGCCTCATTTGGAACAACTTTTGGATATTGTTTGGTAACTGTTGATTTTTAACACATGATTTGAATAGAAACCAGGAGCTTAAATTTTAGTGCTTTTAATTTGATGAAAAGTGGCTTTGTTGGTTCTCTGTACCTGGTTTTATTTACAATTCTTATGGCTCTTTTTCTCTTCCCTTATGATTATCATCCTTCTCTCCCTACTCCTTACTCTATTGTTTCTCCTCTCTCCTCCTCTCGGTTTATCTGCAATAACCCAGTTTAGTCGTGTTTTCCCCATTCCAAATACTGTCACCTTGCATTACCTCAGAGTTTCTACTGAGCGTCCCTGTGGGTTATTTATGTGCACTCGTCTCTATATGTGCTTGCTCTTTCCTCCTGCCACCACATGCTCAAATAGCAGCAAGGGCTCAGGCATTAATATGCAGGCCCTCCAGGCATTTGATGCTGCCGATATTTGGTAGAATATTGTTTTTTAAATGTATTTTCTATCCGTATTTATTCATTCTTTAGGTGATGGGATTGAACAGAAATTCATTCAGCGGTAATATTTACGCCTCAAGGCATTTTTAAGAGTTGTTTTCAGATATTGGCGGGATATTGTGCTCTTTTTTCTTTGTTTGTGATGATGCTCATCTGGCATCCTGCCCTCTGGTCCTTGTATAATCAAATAACAGTAACGATAGTAAATATAGCCTGTCTTGTAGGCAGTTGCTGCTGCTTCTCTTACAAATAGCCTTTACGGCTTTGTGTTTACGTCTACTTTTTATTCAACTAGTGTTTGTGTTGTTTATTTCACTGGTGTTATCATGCACTTATGTGTGGTCCTGTAGGGTTAGAAACATCTATCAGGCCGATACTGGACTTTTTCCAGACACAGATACTGATGCACTTTAACGACATGACCTTTTCTAATTATTCTCAGATCTCTTTTTATTAATGTAAGTAGGTTTAAAGCTGGGGTAGGCAAAATAGTTTTGGTGTTATTGAGCAAAAATCCCATAATAACATTTCAGCATATTGTAATTCAAGTGGTCTGAGAGACACTAGACCTCTCTCTTGGCTCTGTTTTCAGGCCTTAGAAAATCTAGCAGTGACAGGGACTTTGGCCAATCACAGGTCATTTCAGAGGGAGAGTGCGATCCTATTGGCTGTTCTACAAATGCAGATGCTTCTGCTAAGTTCTGCTAGCCATAGCGACAGGCTCACGGCTGCAGCTAATTCAAGGCTAAACTATTAGACTTTATTGTCATCCATCTATAGGGGAGAGTGGGGTAAAATGAGCCAGTGGGTAAGTTGACCCACCCCCTTTGTATACCACCCCCCATGTATATCTGGCTGTGAGAGATGCACATGGAATTATTTTAAGTATTCATTTACACCCAAAAAAATAGAGAATGCAACCAAGTCGCCTTTTTTTCCTGTTTTAAAACAGACCAATAGTAGCCAAAACCTCAATTCCATGACCACCCTCTGGCTAACATGTTTTGATGATTGATTTGACTTCTATGGACCTTTTATTAAAAAAAAAAAAAAAAGGTCCCTCGCAAAAGGGTCAAATCCAAGATGGCCGCTGGCACCACCTTGAAAAATGTGTCTTTTGTGTCCTCTCAGCGCGTTGCTCTGATTGGTTGTAGGTCATGTTTTGTTGCTCTGGTTGGTTGTAGGTCACGTTTTGTTGCTCTGGTTGGTTGTAGGTCATGTTTTGTTGCTCTGGTTGGTTGTAGGTCATGTTTTGTTGCTCTGGTT
>JAOVVB010053014.1:0-29329 GCA_028570985.1 Heterobranchus longifilis
TTTAATATGATATAAAACAGAGAAAAACCCAAAGATATTTAGTTTAATATGATATAAAACAGAGAAAAACAGGAAATATCCATATTTGAGAGGAGGAAAAAAGCATTTTCTGACATTTTTGCATTGAAAAATTACTTTTAACGATTAATCGACTATCAAAATAGTTGCCGATTATTTTTCTGTCAATCGACTAATCATTGCAGCTCTAGCAGGGGCTATTTTCAAGGTATTCCAGGACTTGATCCCCCCCCCCCTCAAAATTCAAGCACTTGAAGCAGCTTGTCTGAAACCTGTAAAGTGAGAGTAATCACGAGTAATCGGCCAAAACGAGTCAAAAAAAAGTAGGTGTGTCAGAAAAAGATGTTAAAACTACACAGAAGTTTAAACAGTAAACTATCACTACCCGTTGACGGACTCCGCTCTCTGCTCCAAAATAATTCACGGTCCTCAGGCAGGAGGATTAGAACAACAAGTCATGCCGCTTAGACGATTTACAAATTAGGGAACATGGTCAAATTCCCCCCCACGGCTCACGTTTTGGAGAAGAAGAAAAAAAAAAACTGTCTACAAACTAATCTGTCTGCCTTTTTTTTTCAAACTGCTCAGTTGGTTTTTTGAGGCATCAGGAGGTCACTGCAGGCACAGTTACATAAGCCGGCCAGCCTCGGGGTGAGAGCCCGCTGTAGTGTAAGCACCGACTCAAATAAACCTCTCCCTCTCCTCTCTCGCTCACAGGAACTTACAGTGTGGACGATTAGCTGACAAAACGCACTGCGTTCAGAATTCTAAAAAAAAAGTACTCCATAGAAAAATGCCCACTGGGAGTGATGTATTTTTATTTTTTTTTGCATCTGATAAAATAGTCTGCAACAATTTAAAATTGATGAACTTAAATGAACATTTATTTAACAGTTATTCAGCAGATTGCAGCATCTCTTTGTTTCTGAAATATATAAATGTACATAAATAAAAACAACGTTAGTGCACAGGAGCACCGAGCAGCATCTCTTTGTTTTTTGGTCCTTTTGTAGATCTGCATCAGTCGAAATGTTTCCAGAAAAGTGACAAATGAGAGAAAAATGTTTACAGAAAAAAGGTGTAATTTTTCAAGAAAAAAGTCACAATGTTTCAAGAAAAAAGTTGTAATGTTTTGAGAAAAAAAGTTGTAATGTTTCGAGAAAAGAAGTTATAATGTTTCGAGAAAAAAGTCGTAATGTTTTGAGGAAAAAGTCGTAATGTTTTGAGGAAAAAGTTGTAATGTTTCGAGAAAAAAAAAGTCAGAATGTTTTGAGAAAAAAGTCGTAATGTTTCGAGAAAAAAGTCAGAATGTTTCGAGAAAAAAAGTCAGAATGTTTCGAGAAAAAAGTCGTAATGTTTCAAGAAAAAAGTCGTAATGTTTCGAGAAAAAAGTTGTAATGTATCGAGAAAAAAGTCTGAATGTTTCGAGAAAAAAGTTGGAATGTTTCGAGAAAAAAGTCGTAATGTTTCAAGAAAAAAGTCGTAATGTTTCGAGAAAAAAGTCTGAATGTTTCGAGAAAAAAAGTCAGAATGTTTCGAGAAAAAAGTCGTAATGTTTCAAGACAAAAAAAGTCGTAATGTTTCAAGAAAAAATACTCTGTACTTCCTCCACTGCAGTAGCTCACACTCTCTTCCACACACACATTTCTTCTCTGCATCCCTCCCTAACAAACACACACATCATGTCACATGTCGTCTGCCTGGCCGTGTCTGCGTCTGCGTCCTGGCCTGTCACATCTGGAGGCTCGCTCTGACAGATGTGTCCCCCCCCGCCGGCTCACGGGCGCCGGAAACCACCTGACCAAATCCCGGGGATCTCGCCGGAGAGAGACGGCGTGTGAAAGGAAAAGAGCGAGCCGTCGGAACGGCGAGATAACAAGCCACATTCACAAAGGACAGAGAGGACGGACGGGAGAGGACACGCCGAGATAAAGACAGCCGGTCTCCAGAGACACGAGGACAGGAGGAGATGGAAAGTATATTAAAGTATGAAGGTCAAGGCCGGTGGAAGGACAGGAGGAGCGGGCTGCGCTGTACAACGGAGAGCCAGGCCACAGAGATGTGACGCTTCTTACAGTATAAAGTAGGGACAGAAAAAAGTGTCATTAATCAGCCCAATTAATCAGATCACAAGGCCGATTAAAGAGTATTTTTTCTTGAAACATTACAAGTTTTTTCTCTAAAAATTACGACTCTTTTCTCGAAATATTGCGACCTTTTTCTCGAAACATTGCTACTTTTTTTCTGTAAACATTGCGACTTTTTTCTGGAAAAATTACGTCTTCTTTCTCAAAACATGACGACTTTTTTCTCAAAACATTACGACTTTTTTCTCAAAACATTACGACTTTTTTCTCAAAACATTACGACTTTTTTAAGAAACAAATATTTGTACTGCATCACAGACAGGGCATTGTAGTAAACTCATGAGGATGTATAATGGAAACTCACCACGATCAACTTATTGTGAGTGTTTTTTATCACAATCCACGATAACCTTGATTATTGTCCCATCCCTAATCAATCTGTTCTTTTTTTTGGGTGGGTAGGAATCTGATGTGTGGATCTATATTTTGTCGAGGAGGGGGCGAGTCCATCACAGGTAAAAGGGCAGCCTACACTGTGTACAACATCGAATGTAAACTGCCTTTGGATGACGATAAGAACAGAAACATCGACATGGTGCCGACAGGAACCAGATGTGGACCAAATAAGGTGAAACCTCCAGAGGGGAGACACATTACATTTGTTAGTTTTGTTAGTTATGGTGGAGGTTTTTGCTCAGAATCGAACGTTTGTGCACAGGTTTGCCTCGGCAACAGATGTGTGGATATGTCCGTTTATGGGAAAAAGGAGGATTGTGCAAAGAAATGCAACAACAAAGGGGTGAGCGAGTTATTTTAGGGTTTGAAATCACTTCCAGCTGTTTTCAATGAGACTCTTCTGGACCAAAGTGCAAACGTCTGACTCGTGTTTAAATGAATGTTTCTGCATTTTATCTTCAGGTGTGTAATCACAAGAAAGAGTGCCACTGTGACCCCGGCTGGGCTCCACCCTACTGCGACGTCCAGTACGCAGATTTACCTCAAGGTAATTTACTTTACTTGAGTATTTCCATGTTATGCTACTTTCTACTTCTACTTCACTGCATTTTGTAAGACAGTATAGTACTTTTTACTTCACTACATGTATCTGACAACATGAGTTACTTTGCAGATTTAATTTATTAAAATAAAAATCAACTAGGCTAATATATTATAATATAGTATTTCAAATCAATCTACCCAGCAGTTATACAGTAATTAATTTACCAGCTGCAACATTTAAGTGATGAATAATACAATAATTTGATATCAGAAACTGATATCTCCGTTTTTTCTTTTTTTCCCCCCTAAATCCTGTTTTTATGCCCAAACCAGATAATATCAATCACATTGGTGTTTGGTTGTTTTGAGTAGATATCACAAAATATTTAGATTTTCATGAATCATGTTTTTTTATATTGTGCACTCACAGGAATATAAATCAAACTGGTGTTGGTTTATTAATTAAAAGAAAAAAGTTTTTTTTTTTTTTTCTGAAATGGGTCATTCTGGGTAATGAGTACTTTTACTTTTTTTACTTTAAGTATATTTTTCTGCTAATATTTTTGTACTTGTACTTAAGTAAGGTTTTGAATGCAGGACAGAGTATTTCTATATACTTTACGTATATTTACGTAAAATATCTGAGTACTTTTTCCACCACTGATCACAGTAAATGTAAATGTGTTTGGTTGTATATATATATATATATATATATATACAGTATATTGTCAGCTGTCAGTGAGTAGACAGAAACAGGTTCCACCTGCTGCTCTGTGAATCATTTCTTCCAGTAAAAAAGATGAATGATTCATGATGAGTGATCTGATTTCTTCCAGCAGCGACGTAATCAAATGTTCCTGATAAATCTGAAAATTCACCTCAGTTAAAAGCCTTAAATAGTTTTTTTTATCTTAATTCCCCTTTAAGCCAGACTGTGTACTAACTTATAAAACAATAGAATATAAGTAGTTGCTTGATATTTTTGTACCAAAGTTATAATAGTTTTTAATTTTCAATTAGTTTTGACTTCTCATTTCATTTTTAGTTTAGTTAGTTTTCAGTGTGTTTGCGAGTTTTAGTTTAGTTTCAGGTTTTCAGAAAGGGTTTAGTTTGTTTTTTAACATATAATATAATTGTATAATTTCTAACACCGGTTTACACTGGACGCCATGGTAACCAGTTGTGCCGTTTACACGTGATGCGACGCGGAGCTCCACAGACGGCGAGCGATTTATAACGACCGTTTCGGCGTCTGGTTTATTTTTTCCACACAGCGAGCGAATCTGGCAAGAAAACACACTGATAATCCAAGTAAGGTTTAGTTTCTCCGTCGCTGAGGGACTGACTTAAGGGTGTTGCACAGAATTTAGTTTTTTGGCATTTTTTGTGGCATTTACTGCATTTACAAAAACAAAGATGTATATTATGTGTTTATTATTTATTTACGTTTAGATGCATTCATTTTCTTGATTTATGGCCATAAACTCGGACATGTTGCTGTTAAGAGAGTCAGAGGCACCTAAATTATTTTTCATAACTTTGGGTCTTTTAACTGACTTTAAGGGATTCCTTAAGTATTAGACCAAGATCAGGAGAAAACCTTAAATACTTCAGTGAACATTTTAAGGAAATCTTAAGTCTGAAGTGTGTTTTGTGCAACTGATTTTATTTTAAGGAAACCTTAACTCAGACTTTAAGGAAAATCTTAACTTAAGACATTTTGTGCAACCGGGCACAGATTTTTTTTTTTTTTTTACTTTTTTGGAAGAAAACCATGTTAAACAAAATATTAATCATAACAGAGTAGTTTTACATAATTTAAAATGTGTCTGAAGGAGGTCTTTAAGACTCAGAATAAACTGTATGAAAATTCATATATTGATAAATCAATGAAAATATTACTGCAGCTGAAATAAAAAGGTCTTTTGAGCTATTGTAAAACCACTGAGAAAAAGAAAATTGACATATTACTATTACTATTTCTCCACTGTGACAGTAATTTGAGTGAGTGTAGTTTGTCCAGTTTACCCTAACTTGTATTTTCTAGCATCAGTAACTGACAAAAATGATGACATTAAAACCTAATCCACACTTCAAAATGTCCCTTCAGAAACATTTGAGGTAATATTAATATTTACTGTTTCTGAACTGTATCTTGGTCGGCTGTTTAACCAATGAACAGCAGGGGGCAGCAGCGCGCCACAATGCGGCGTGCAGTTAGTGGTTGCCAGAAATAAAGACAGCGAAGAAGAAGTAAGTGACGTACTTCCTTTAGCCCCGCGGGTCATGTTGGTTTTCTCGGAGAAGAAAAGGATCAAACTTAAACTGACAGTCAACCCGGGAACACAGCGACAGTAAAGTGCCGACTCGTTAAACTAGTAAACTAACTAAAGAGGAAAGCGAATTCGTTTTCCAGGTCGAGGTGCTTCAGAAGATATCGCTATGGCCAAGGTACAAGTGTTAAACGTTGCTGTGCTGGACAACCCGAGCCCATTTGGAAATCCGTTTCAGTTTGAAATAACGTTTGAATGCATGGAGGATTTACCGGAAGGTAAGTGTTGTTTTCAGCTAACGTGTAATGCCAGTTATCGTATTCTTTGTGGTATGTTAGCTGTTGTAGCACTAGCTACCTCTCTGGGTGCTAGCAGAATGCATGTAGCTGTGGTGCGTCGTAAGTAACTGATAAACACACCGTGTCGTTGGACGATAGCCCAATATTAGCTGTCGCTGGGGCTGGTTAGTGAAATTTCATTTGACAAGTTATTGAAAATTGGCGCTGGCGCGTTTGTGCTCAGCGCCCCGCCTCCTGCCTGCAGTGATTGGCTCGTGGACGGTCCTACGAGTTTTTTCCGAGAAGCTGATTGGTTGATCACGTTACGTTACTGTAGCAACAGACGAGCTCAACGATTTGCCGCGAACCGCGGGCAAAGACAACAGGGAGGCAGTAGGATACACTGCATTTAATGGTGACATTAACTGTGTATGTATTAGCCTACTATGAAAATATTAAGTGCCATCAACCTATTTAACTAAATGAATCGTAGAGCATTTTTTTAGGTCAAAACGACATCTTTTTGTTTATGTTTAAAGACATTTAATTAAACCACAATGCATACTGTGTGTATCAACTCATGTGAAACACTATCGGTCCATTATTAGTTTGACTGTTGATATTTGGCCATCAATGGAACTGATTGAGGTTATGACATAAAATTACAACAACATAACTACGTATTAAAACAAGTGGCATGCACCCTTGTATTTGTCAGTTCTTGCATTTGAACAAATTAAAAATGTAGCCTGTATTTGCTTTGTAATCAGCCAGTATAGGTGGGAAATACAAGAATACAATAATGGCTTAAAAAAACTATATGAGTGAATACTACTACCGCAAACACCACACTAAAGTTTTCAATTATATTAGCACCCCAAATTAAATTCTATATATCTCAATTGTACTGTGGTGGTGGCAAACGTCACAGGGCAGATTTGTCAAAAACTGAACCGTTTTACCATTTAGGAGTGCACCGATCTGACTCTTTCTTTCTCCTACCTGAACTCAGGGTCTATCTATACCGAATCCAGATGCTACACAGATTTTCTGTTATTTATTTATTTATTAAACTGCACCGCAACTGCAATAGAGGTCTGAGAAGAGAATCGAGCATTGGTAATACACTGAAGATGTTATTCTGTTGTTGATCATTTAAAAACTAATCAGAGTGATTCAAAATGTCTCAGTTTTCTGCTTTTCATTTATGTAAAGAGCTGCTGGCTTGCTTGGATACCTCCAAGCACAGTGCCTAGAGATGGAGCTAATGCCCATTTATCAATACCTGTGTGTAACTCCTATTCCTTTTCTTGTGTGTGTGTGTGTGTGGTCAGATCTGGAGTGGAAGATCATCTACGTGGGTTCAGCTGAGAGTGAGGAATACGACCAGGTCCTGGACTCTGTTCTAGTTGGCCCAGTACCGGCTGGCAGACACATGTTTGTGTTTCAGGTGAGTAAGCTGTGGTCACATGTCACATGTCATCTCATACACAGAAGCCATTGCATACTAGGACTACATATATATGGATGAATTTAAAAACTCATATTTTTTTCCTCTGTTTAAAAAAAAAAATTCCATCCACACGACATCTGTGTCAGTAAATATCTCGACCCACATTAAATCACAAACACTTGCCGGGCCAGTTGGGGGGGGGGTGGGGGGGCGATAAACGCTACGTCAACGACTCGTCAAATACCAGAGAAGAAGAATCTGAAGTAGTAACAGATCAAACAATAGAAGCTAATTATTTCTTTATCTTTCTGGTAAACGGTCGAAGGTGCTGTGGTGAAATCAAAATGTAACTCAAGTGGATAGACGACGAGGTGAAGTTGCTGCTTAGCGAACCACTTACCGTTAGCGTGTAGCCGTGCCGGCCATGGAGCCAGCTTGTTGTCGTTTCTGGTGAATGCTCATGACACAAAGCAACAATGGGGATGCGTGACTTGAGGGGATGATGTCATAATTTCCCCAAATCTCCCGGTTCACATGTCTACACGGACACACAGTAACTAGAGTTTTGAAAAATATTCACTTTAGAAGGCGTTTTAAAAAATATCAGTTTTAGTGATGTAAAACTCTGTTTACATGTGGATGAGAGGCCAACATGGAGAGGAAAATATCCATTCATAAAAATATCCAGATACATGTAGACAGGGCCTAAGGGTGCTTTCACACCTGTAGTTGGGTTCATTTGGTCCCGACCAAGGGGAAAAAATGATACATTGTTGCATTTTAGTTCTGGTCCGGTTCTCTTTCACTCTGACTTTTTACAAACGAAGTAAGAGGAGTAAACATAACGTTATACAGACTGACAGGTAATTTGTTTGGACAGTTTTGCATCATCAGGCCCCACGTGGGGACGACAGGAGTTTATGCAGCACTTTAATGCTTAAAGTGGCAGACTGTCCATATAGTGTTTTTTTTCTCAGCGCCAGCATCTTTTTTTCAATTATTCCTGATGAGAGAGCGGATGCGGCCGCATAGAGGGGAAAAAAAAATGCTCCACCCAGCGTCTTTTTCACAGCGCTCAGACTGCAAGTCAACACAAGCAGGTAGAGACAGTTATGATTCAGGGCTTGTTACTGTGGGATCACCTGTCACACAGGTGAACGGACAAAGTACGCAGAGTCGGATACAAGCACGGTGACGGCGCAGACGTGAGTGTGCGTTACCACTTAAACATGGCCCATACGGATCAATTATAAGGTCGCTTCCTGAACAAATTTCACAATCGGCAGATGGATTTATTAGTCCGCACCAGAGTTTGAATGAGCTTTCGCACCAGCCCAAACAAACCGTGCTCAGGTGTGAAAGCGAGCTAAAAAATCAAAGAAATGTGAGTAAATGTATTTGATTTCTCTGCTTTGGTTCTTTCATTTTGCTTGGTGCTGCACTGATAGCATGGTTCCTGTGGTTCGCTTTGATCTGATTTCTCTCTCTCTTGGTGTTCCTGTCTGCCCCCTCAGGCTGATGCTCCTAACACGGGGCTGATTCCAGAGAGTGACGCTGTAGGGGTGACTGTAGTCCTTATAACCTGCACCTACCGTGGACAGGAGTTCATCCGCATCGGTTACTATGTCAACAATGAATACACAGACCCTGAACTACGGGAAAACCCCCCTCTCAAACCAGACTACACTCAGGTAACACACACACACACACACACACACACACACACACACTCAGAGATGAAGAGATGACAGTCATTGATTTCTGTCATGGATAGAAGCATAGGTGACCTGCTCACAACAATCTGTTCTTACTGGACTGAATTACAAAATGTATTAGTAACATTTTTTAATGTCATTTTAAAATTACAACAATACCTCGGCTGCAGAGCCAGGTACAGTACAGGGTCTATCGAAGCACTGTCATCTACTGCCCTCCGGTGCTCTGAAATTGAAGTAACAGTAGCATGAAGAAAGAAATATAACATGAACTGTAAATATATATTGTTCAAATTTTCTTTCCTTTTTGGAGTTGCTTTCTCTTTCTGCATTTGCACTATTATCCTATCATTATATACTATCATTATGCACTATTTTCTGACATTTAAAAGATCTTGACACCAGAGGACACGGCGTCCCTTTAGCTCTATGGTGCTATCGGGAATGCCGCTGTTGTTACCAAATGATGATGCTGCTGTCCATAACCCAGTGGGGCTTAGTGTTGTCACGTTACCAAAATTTTGGTAAATTTACTACTGAAACAATACTCATTAGTTTATATCATAAACACAATGTCCAGTATGCTGCTGCAGATGAGACCCACAGTTTGTACAAAATACATTTGCAATGAAATCTTCAGCATATATTTTTTAATATCGTTCATATCAGAGCACATTGCTCATATATGGTTGTATTTATTGGGTCAAATGTTAATATATTATGTATTATAAACCTGCCCTGTACAATGCCCATGTATTATTCTATGAATGGTTCCAAAAAAACAAACAATATTCTACCAACATTTCCACTCAAACGTCACTGCAGCAACCAAAGCACTGTTGTCTTTTTCAGCCAGCGGCATTATGTTTGCTATGGGTAATATTATGTTCGCTAAATGTACAGTGAGAGTTTGCCTTTTTTACTCGCCGTTCTGTCTGAGCCTGTAGGGCCACCGTAGTTTACAAGTGACATATAGCTGCTAGCCCTATGCTATTTAGCTATTTACCATTTTAAAAAGCACTGAAATGAGACCCCCCCCCCCCCAAATAACTGTGGCTTTATACATGTGTCGTTTGGATCTCAGCTATTTACAATACATGGTAGGCCTGACATTGATGTGTTACGTTACTGATCTGCTACGTATTTCTTCTAGCAGCCCATTACCGTCCTACCAGCTGGTTAGCCAGCTAGCTTATTCGCTAACCTGTCGTGTTTTGTAATGTTACTCCACGGATAGACTTCGGCAGCCCGTTTTGTTAACCAGTACAGGGCGTGGGGTTTTTATTTCTGAAGATGGCACGCTGTTGTTATCAGTAACGGCTCACGCTGTATCAACGGGAATGCAGAGTGCTGCGCGCATACACGCACACCGACGGGAAACTGCTCTTATTGAAATCATTTAATTCTTAAAATACCGGTAGTTATAAAATGTGGTATTGTACCCTTTTTAACGGCAGAGTATCGTGGTACTTACTACCTTTCTTGTATCGGTATACCGTGCAACACTAGTGGGGCTGGGGACGATTCACTTTTCTCCTTTTCTGTCACAATTCTTGGGTGCCGATGAGGCTTGCCGCGGTAGTCGGCGTTACCGGTGTTACACGGTTTTACACGGTGTTGGGGCATACACCGATCACATTACTTGCCCACTGCTTGCTTTTTTAAAATTGAAATAAAACCCATTTAGTTTATTTTTGCACATCAGTGCCCACCTTGTGAATGCTCCGCTCCGTACAGCAGCACAGAGGAGTCAGATTTAACTTTCACTTTCACAATAAGACGATGGCGGAGGAGTTAGTGTCAAAGTGAAAAGCAAAAGTGATGAATCAGATAATTTATACAATATATCTTTATTGTTTACTTCTTGCAAGATTTACTCACGGCTCACAGAGAAAATAGACTAGATAGATCATGAGCCGACCACGGAGCTCCACGCAGCTATAGTCTGGACAGACCAGTCGGCTCTGTGCATGTAACTGTAGTCCACTGACTTCTTAACATCATATTTATATATTTCTACATAGAGTTTATGGTTAACATAAACTCTGTTCTCAATCAATCACAATCGACTTGGGCGGCGCTAAACTCTGGATGTAGTGATGGTGCCCGAAAATGATTTGTGAAAAAAAAGTTATATCAATAATAGATAGACAGATAGATAGATACGTTGAAGTTGGATGGATGGGTTTTAACAGAGAGACTCCACAAGGAGGAAACACAGAGGAAAAAGAGAAAGAAAAGGAAGGTTTGCTTGCTTGCTTGAGGGAACTTTAACAAGACATAAGACTGTTGATGGACACACTGGCAGTGGAAGACAGATTGCCCCGGTGACCTTTCAGCTGTGGGACAGTTGCAGTAACTGCAAAGGCCGTGTCAACTCTGACAAGTTGACAAGTGCTGATAGAGCATTGCATTTATATTTTAGACATTGAGCTAATGTGTATCTATATCAACAAACAATAAGTGAGCCAGTAAACGCTCAGTGTCTTAGTCAAGGATACTTCAGAATTAGAGAGGGTTTTTAATTCTGTGACCCTGTGATAATGGGACAGGCTTGTTAACCTCACCTCACCAAGGGGAGTGCACTCTTATCATCAGCTGCGTTCCTCCAGTTTAATAGACAACCACATAAACAAACACAATGATTCGAAGGCACTCAGGGCATGCTCAAACCAAACCACAGCGCCACCCTACACCCACTCAGTTTTATGTAAGTACAAGAAGATGGATGTTGACATATGATAGCCAGCAGCTTAGAAAACATGGAATAATAAAATGAGCTGAGGGCACACTATTGTCTGGGTTTTTGCTCATAGAGTGCTATTTGTTGATGTTTTCTTAACAGGTACAAACACCTGAGAAGGTAAATGATGATTTGTTTTGACTATTCTGTTTGTCCCCAATGAAATCTGCAACCTCGCAGGATGACACTTTAGCAACACACTGCCCAGGTTGTTTGTGAATTGATGTAACTCTTCTTTTCTCTTTTCTTTACAACCTCTAGTGTTTTTGTACCAGAGCAATGTGGAAAAAGACAAAACAAATTATGTTTTAGAGCAAACAAAACAAACGGCATGTATGATCACACCCCTAAAATAATATTCCTATCCATATGTCATAACGGCAATACCAGCTGGAGAGTTGTTTCCACTTGCACATTTCATATATCACAGCTCACACTTCTACAAGCAGTCTGTCTGACCCCTAAACTATTCTATTAATACTATGATGCCTGCGTGAAAGTATGCATATTCCAACATTATGTTCCTTTGGAAATCCTAACCGTGGCTTGAAGAGAATAAGAATAATTTGGTATGCATTTTTAATACATGTGATAACTGCTCAGGGATACAACAAAGGTGTTAACAGTGGGCAGTGAATGCAGGTCATCACTTTAACTTGTGAAATAAAATACTGAAATTAAAAACAGAAGGTAAAAAAAAAGTGTGTTTTCATTTTGACAGGTCGTCTGATAACATCATTAATATTCCAACCTAAACATATGCGGCGCCAAGTGGACCATGAACGCTGTAAATCGTTGCATCAGCCGATTAAAGAAATAGAACATGGCACTATGAGGATGAATTTTCAGTGAGGCTCTTTTCCTGCTGCTAATCCACAGTCTGAGGTATCAGCATACAAACTCAGCCGCAACCCTATTACCCCAACAAGTAACAATTAGGATGCTGTCGTCAATTAGCTCTGTGCCCACAACAGCCTTCCTAATGTCCCATAAAATCCAAATATACCTATTGACCTTGTTAGACACGGAGATCCACAAGATGAAGTCCAATTTGGACAGACTCTCAAGCGCTCAGTGGCACTTTTATTTTGTTAAAGACTGAAATTCAAAGCTTTAACACCTGTTAGCTAATGCAATGACACACACACACACACAGCATATCAATAACTATACACAATTAATTTAAGAGTCTTAAGACTCACATCTTATTTGTTACCTGCTGTGACAAAACCCAGGGAGGCTTGATTAAAGCTACATAGTCTGCCTCCAGTCCTTTAAACCAACACGCTTCTACTTTGTGTTGCATAGCCCACGGGCACAAAATGAACCCTGTATTCTCAAGTTTGCCTCCACAGAAGAGAGTTCAGTGCTGAAGAGATTTTGTTTTATGATTTCATACAAAGAATAGCTCTAGCTCTTGTTCTTTCTCCGAGTATAAGAGAATGACAGATATTTTCTCAGCACAGATGGTGCCAGATACACCTGTGACCATTAGGTACATGAACAACACAAGACATTGTCGGATTCGTTATGGAAAGTCTGTTGGCTAAATGATCCGTGTAATAAGTAACAAGCAAGATGTTCGATTAACATAAGGCCGAGGAGGACAGAAATCAGAAATAACAGCAATTATTCTTCAAAATATCGCACCCACTCAGTACATATTAGAGCGCATGCCGCACATAAGTGCAGACAACTGGAATCCATTCATGGACAATGGGGTAAATCATTACAATTTTAATACTAGTTCATATATACAGTACTCACATAGAAAGACAAGGACACATGCACATGGACAAGTGCCTCTAGAGAACAACAAGAACAACCTACGTACCTTTTACAATTAGGTTGAGGAGCTTTGGCCTCCGGTTGCGCTCACTCTGAATGGAGCACGTGTACTGGCCGTCGTCAGATACATCCACTTTCTGTATCTGAAGGCTGTACTCATGTTTGTCTCCAACGCTGGACACAATGGACACACGTGGGTCCACAGACCACTTGTCGTTCCCTGCGAATATGATGCTTGAGCGGTTCAGCCAGGCTCCTTTAGAGATCCCATCCAATAGGTAGCACCTACAGTGACAAGAGACACTTCAGTTAGATCTGGAGAAATGCTCTGTTGTCTGACAATAGAGTAATGTTTTTGAATTTCTTTGCTGATGGAATACTATTTTATACATTAGAGACATTGCCATTATCTCTCTTGCTAATAAAAATAATCTCTCCGTCTCTAGCAGGCAATTTTCACTGTTAGCGCAGGATTGTGTGTTCGGAAATAAGGTTCAATGAATACAACCAGACATCCTGAAAATCTTTGCCTTATATTGATTTTTTTTTTTTTTTAAATGCAACACCGGAGAGCATATGGACCAAAGGAGGGATCACATTTTAGTTTGGCACAAATGTGTAATGTAGAAAGTGAGTCATAAAAGACAGAAATCTCAGCACCTGAGTGTGACTTAACACAGCTATAACAGGTTGAGTCACTCAACCTGTTATAGCTGTGTTAACACTCGATTTGACTCAAGACTGAAATAGCCAGAGCCATGAGTATTAGCATAAGGATGCCTGCTCCGTTGTTGTTGGATCTTCTAAATAGACAAAGACATTTGGTGACAGTGCACTTCTTTGTCATTATTTTCATTGACAGGCCAGAGGTCTGGCTTAGCAGACATATTCAAGCAGTTGAGTGTGTCTACCCATAGTTATGGCTTCACAACATTTGAGATTAATACAGTCTTCAACATAAACAGAGGTTCTTGCATCCGATCTCGGTGAATACATTGTAAGAAAGAGGCCACGCGGCTCTACTGTCATGAGTACCATGTCATTCTAAGAGCCCTGAAAAGCTTGGGTCTTAAGTTAAGAGAGTGAATATAGACTATAGAATATAGAATATAGAATATAGAATATAAAGACTCACAATAGCATTGCACCTGTTAAAGATATAGGCTGAACAATAGTTATGCAGCGTATATGGATAAAAGAGAGGATGCATTAGACCAAAGATGCAAAGAAATGAAATACAGTAAATGATTCTGGAGACTGACTGTAACATGGTACAAATAGTAGAGTTTTTTCTTTTTTACTTCACAATTACAACTCCTGGCTGTATCTGCACATATCCTTTCAATGTGATCCTCAGTGGAAAGTACAGACCTTCAGTCCAGCCACAAATAACCAAACATCCCTGGCTCTGAATAGGCTGTATTCTGGGACCAGACTGATTAATAAAGTACATCTATCTATCTGTCTATCTGTCTGTCTATCTGTCTATCTGTCTGTCTGTCTGTCTGTCTGTCTGTCTGTCTGTCTTACATCTTGTGGTCTTGTGAATTATGAATCTTATCTAACAGGGCCAAAGGCACAGTGTGAACATTTTCCAAACCATCCAGTGTTAGTGTTGATTGGAGGCCAACACAGGGAAAGGGAATTCCAAATGTATCTGCATGACTGTGGATATGGCCTAAATGCCTCATTAAACTGCAACAAGCCAAATCATACTACAAGCCAAAAGTGTGACACCGGTCTATCAAAAGAAAAAACAACAAAACACAAAAACATGCATGAGTAGAGAGTACCGCCTCTTTGGAAATATTTTTATGCCTTTCTGGTTTATTGGCAACATGCTGTGTTCAGTAATGAGAAACAGTGGAAAAATAATGATGAACTGCGTGATAAATTATGAGGTTGACTCACATTGTGAGGTAATGCTGTGCACACCAGTGTCAGCTGCCTTGTGCCTAAAAAGGTGACTGGGTGTCCCCAACCTGTGTATTTCAGGTGCTTTAAAGTGTGATTCAGACTGTATAAGACTTTTGTTTGTAGGTGCATACTTGACTGTTTCATTGTATCCACCCAGAAATAGGCCTTCACTGTAAGCAAGCATCCTCAAGGACTCAGATTCCTTCTGGCACTTTAATATTACAGTGCCTTTGATTTATCATTTAACATCAATTTGGAAATTAAGTCATGCCACGTTTGAAACTGCTACAGCCGATTAGAATAGCCATCAGCCTTATGGGCCTCCATGGGAAATGAAAGAGATGGGGGAGAGATAGAGACACAGGTGGAAAGGGGGGGAGGAAACTGGATGGATAATGACAGCGAGGAGGAGAGGATGGATGAGAGGAGGTAAGATGAAGAGAGATGCAGTACACGCTAAGGAAGAAAGATAGCAGGATGCAAAGTGATGTAGAAAGAGTGAGCGACAGACGGAGAGAGTGAGTCAACAAAAAAAAAGCAGAGGCAGAAGGAGAGAGATAGTAAACATGGAGAGGAAGACGGCAAAAGAGAGGAAGAACAGTGGGAGATAGCGAGAAAAGAGAGGCGTGATGCGGTCTGACAGCTAACCCTCTGGATCCAATCCCATCCCCATCACTCACAAAAGGAGAGTGCTCTTCTTTGATCCTGAACACTTTGAACATTCTGTCAGCCTTGTACTTTTACACCAATGAAGAAGAACGAGGCAAAAAAAAAAACCTCTGGGAAATGAGTTGCTTGTAAGCCACTCCACCAACACTCCCCCTTTTACCTTCATTCTTCCCATGTTTTGATTTTCTGCATGTGATGTAAGGAAGGGAAAATCTGCTGCTAAAAGGGGAGCGACAGTAAAAGATGGAGAGCGTATGAGTCATTTGGTGGAAAAAAAAAAAAAAAGAGAAAGGAAGAATAGGAGATACGCTTAGACAAAAATATGTGAGAAAAACAATTAAACATATTTTTTCCCCCACAGAACTGAGGCATAATTGAGAACAAGAGTCCCTTCCAGCATCCCTGGTGGACTCGCTCTCTCTCGCTGTGTGCCTTTTATCTTTTTTCCTAGTTTTATTGCTCTTCTTAGCAACAATGAAAGTGTGTCTTTAAAGAGAGGCAACAATAAGGCGCTGATGATTACACGACTACCATGGGCATAATCGCAGCCTGGCAGACGCTCATCTGCCTGCAGTGCGTTCTAACACGGACAGACACATGGACGCTCACACGCAGAAAAACGGATATTTACGCACAGAGGCTCTTTCACTCATCATTAGGCAAGTCTTGGTCATGGGGAGGCCTGTTGTGGCTCCCTCACAAGTGACAGAGAAGAATACAAAGCATTCAACCCTTGTTACGCAGACAATGCAAAATGCTAATGTGAAGGTATTGTTTGAAGGAGGACTGCGGTGAAGTCGTGTTGAGAGTGACTGCAATAAACTTCAAGATAATAAGGGCTAATTAGAAAATGCTTGGCCTTGGCTGTTTTGTCAAACACATAAAGCTGTGGTGCAATGATTACTAATGGCTGACATCAAAGGAAGATAAAACTGTAAGCGCATTACCATGGTGGTTATAAATCTGCCGTGAGTCATTTTATTTACTTCTTGGGAATAATACAACAAAGCATTAAAATCAGAGCTGTTTCTCCTGGAATTCTGCAGTGGTTTCAGTGTCATTTCAGACAGATGTAAAACTGACTTCAACTGTTTCTAAATTATCAATATTGTGAGTTTTATTCCAACGAAATGCTAAATGTTGATGTGAAATTGTGATTTGATTCTTTGTTTCTGATTTCATGCATCTCAATTAAGAGCCAAACAGGGCGGACAATCATTCAGTGTTCAATGAAACTCAGAGTCTACTGCATGTTAGCAGCTCTGTGAGGTTGTACTCACAGTATGTAGGCACAGTGGTGCTTTGAGCGAGAAGCCAATGTCAGCATGCTGACATAATGACAATGATGATGCAAAAATGTGTTTACCATATTCACTTTCTTAGTGAAGCTTGTTAACAAGCTAACATTTGCTAATAGGTGGTTTGCAATGACGTCATTCGCATGACGCGGAAAATTCAGTTGGATGGCAGGGAGTGAAAATCAGAATGGACGAGATGGAGGAAAGTGTGTACTGTTAGTTTAGATGACGTTCATCACAAATCACAAAATTTGTTGGACCTGATCCTTTTGTAGAGTGATTTTTCAACAGAACTGAAAGACTTGCCTGCTATGGAGGCTGCTGCTGATGAAAGCATACAAAACTATAGAGGCATATCATTTTTTTTAAATGACTGTCATTTGGTTTTCGCTATTTTCTTTTATTGTCCTGTGGCTTAGTGGCACCTCTCTGTGTTAACAGTTGTCTACTTTACGTTATTATACCACTCTCAAAGGTCCGGTGAAACACCACTGGAGACATGGATAATCACAAAAACAAGACAGAGAAGTCATTTCCGCCTTTTCTGGTGTTTTTGATAGTTTGTGATAGTGTTTCTGACCACTGTTCCATCTGCAGTTCGCACCATAGCAACACAGTGACGTGACGTCATATGCAAACCATCTATTGGCACAGAAGTACAGAAGTACAGCTGAAGGCTGATGGGAATGTTCAGCACTTTATTATTGTATGAAATTATATGATGATAGGTCAACCTGGGACCACTGTTGTTTTCCCAGAGTCCATAACATTCACTGCCCTATGTAGGCTTTTTGTATTTTATTGTCTTGTGGTATTTTATTGTCTTGTATCTATGTCTTGCTGCAAAAACCAACTGCCCTTTGGGGACAAATACAGTTGAAGTTAAAGTTGATGTTGTTCCGCCGTTGTCAACGAGTCCCCTTCCTTAGACAGATAACTCCTCTACACACTGTAGTCAATGCATGGTGGCTTTATTGCGCACCACTGCTTTGTATAGTATGAGAATGGAGTAAAATAGAGAAAATAAATAAAGAAAATAAAGAAAACAATGAGTATGAAAAACCTCATTACATTGGTTGGGGGTAGGAAGTAGGGGAGGGGCCTTTCACCCCCACCACATTACAGCCTTGACCCGATAACCATGCAAGTTACAGTCACAAAACTTTACAGGTGTGTAGTTGGCATCAAAATGAAGGCTGAGTCTCTAGTTTAGCTCTGACTACCAGCACATCCAAAGTATCCCCCGTACTATTCTAAACTGAAAAGCTGGGCATCTATGAAGCCAGGCTCTATACAGTGTGGTTCAGCCAGCCATGCTGCAGACTGAGTTGCTGATAAATTGTGAGAAACAACATGTCATGATGGTGGTGGAATCGAAAGAGCTGAGAGCCTCGAAACTAAAGAGAAAGTGAGACGAATATGTGGATGATGGATGGAATGATAGTTGGTAGAAGTTTCCACAGCAGGATGTGCAAGAAAAAAAAGGGCTGAATTGTCAAAAGAAAATAGCTATAAATGACCACAGACTTTTAACACTTCAGCACAGACACACCATACAGTATATCATCATATTCACCTGCTATAATTCATAATGTGAGGTAGTATATATGACAACACCGACAGCAGTAATTATTACATTGACACACTTATACTAATTAAGTCAATATTTATAGGATAACAAGGTAGCTGTTCTTATTGAATCTCAGGTTGCAGATCCCGGAGGAGAGGTTCATTACACACCCACTCCGGAAGCCTGCACGTCTAATTATATTACACAGACATATGTACACAATGTCAAATCAACTGCAATAAAGACCATGCAGAACTGACACTGGCAGTTCAAGGGAGCCAAGGAGTTATGGGGTATGTTTGCAATCCCAACACAGCTTTATTAGAGTCAAAGAAAAGTGTGTGTGTGCGTGCGTGCATGCATGCATGTGTGCATGCGTGCACATGTGCATGTGTGTGTGTGTGTGTGTGTAGTAGATATGGAGGTGCACAAGCTGCTAAAACAAACATGTCAGCTTCAAGCATGTCTTCTGGGAAATCCTTATTCTGCAGTTGACAAAGAAGGCTTTGTGTTTCATGGTAGAGGTCACACACTGACACAGACACATTACAAAAAAACCCTCTACAGATACTAAGACAATTATTTCCCCTTAAGCAGTGCTGTCACCAGTGGAAATATATCTGACAATGGAAGGGTGTGTGGATACGTGTGCGTGTGCATAACTGAGCCACCCAAAACGTCCAGAGACAGCGGTGTAAAGTGTACAGATGCAGTCACACAAAGCAGCAGTATGCAGAGAGTGCATGTAAAACACGGTCTGATTGTTTTTCTTCACAAAGCCACAGTGTGAACGCAGATGCAAGGTCAATGGACACAGTTGTTCCACAGACATATAGCGAAAATACAGACATCTGTCTCTCTACTGCAGCTGTAGAGCAAAATGAACACTGAGAACATATACTTTTCTTTCATTAGCAAACTACCAGGCAGCAATGGAGAGAAGACCCGATGTTAACAAGTAAGTTTGTTTATCCTGTTTTTTTTCATCAATTGTGTACAACTTTTAAAGTTGGGCCTGTTCCCCTAAGGCACATAGTGTCCTATTTTGGAAATCAAGGTGAGTGCACAGGTGGTGGTGCAACTTCCCAGTGTTGGCTCACCTGGTTGTGACCAAAAGTTCTGGCAGACAGTGGTGACACAGTTGTAAAATGGGTTAAGTTGCAGGGGGGGGCGGGGGGGTTATGCTATCAGTAGGTGTTTTAAGGTATTAAGTAGGTGCACTATTAAAAAATAAATAAATGAAGAAAGAAAAACAAGCAGGTGTTTTCATTAAAATACTTGGGTGTGATGATAGACCATCTGCTATCCTGGAAAGACCACATAGGATCTGTCTGCAAAAAGGACAAAATAAATAATTTATATTCTGCCTTTGATGCTTTGGGCGAGTAGACACATTTTTCTTTTGTTGTGTTTGTTTTACTTCTGTGATTATGATGGTTCTTCAGTATTGTAATACTGCATGGTATAAGTGTTTGTTCACCACTTTAAAGTCAAACCTGCTCCACTAAATGAAAATCTGCTCAAAGATCGAAGGTCAACTGTCAACACTGAATATGAATTGTTACCATCAACAGGATTCCACTTTAAGATTTAAGAGGTTAAGAGGTAAGTAGTCTTGCGTGGCCAGACCCATCTCCACAGCGCTGCTGGGATAAAGTCTGGATTCAATGTGCTTTCACTCCTGGATAGTGAAAAAAAACTTTGTATTTCCTTAAACCAATCACAATCATCCTGGGTGGTGCCACGCCCCGACGGTGCATCTGCAAAATAGTGTCAGAAATTCTCCACGAAAAATTATGTAAACATATTCTTTGCACTCATTCATTGAAAGAACAGAGCAGGCCTGCCTTATTACATGATCCAAATCTTCAAAACTTGTCATTTTTCAGCGTGTAGGTTGATAACTCGGAGGATGTTGTTGGTACCGACGGGACTTTGAAAATGGGAACACGGACACGGACTTCCTGTGCGGCCAGGACATAAGGCATCATCCCGGCACTGTTTGGTAAGCCCGCCAGACTAAGAGTTAAGTATCTAATTATAGGGTGTTACCTCATTTAAAAAATCAAAGCTCTTGTACAGCTAGTTGTATAAATGCTGTAACCGTGCTCCTCAGTTGTAAATTAAAACCCTCCCAGCTACAGAAAAAAAAATCATGATGCCATGCCAATACTCGCAACTTTCCAGTCTAACTTAATGATTCTGCTGAGTTAACAATTACAGTATGTCCATTGTTTATACAGAACTCCACTGTTGTCCATCTCCTGTATCGATGTCTTGATGATGACAGTGGCTCTGCCACTATACGAAAATGGGCTATGTGCAAAATATCAAGTGAAGCGGTTTGTTTACCTATTTTTAAAGAGCATGCTGATAGTTACAAACCATTTAATCCAAGTAGCCACAACAGATGAGTCAGCTGCAGATGGAACGCACACAGCAGACCTGCTGTCTTCACATGGCTGCAGGGATTTAATCAACCATACAGCATGCAGGCAGTAATGGATACATTTAACCTATTACCCACTCCATCTTACTAGTGTTGTTGTCTAATCACATTACAATGTGACATGTGCATCTACAGTAAACATAATATCCAGTGTTTCAAGAGGAATCTATATCAAGATGAACCAGGGAAGCATAACATGAATAAAATTGGTTTAAGTGGTTTTGGAGAGGTCTAATTTGTGTGCACCGATAGCACTGTAAAGTCATGATGGCGTGGAAGGGTGCAGACTTGATATTAAAATTGCATTGTGTCACCGGTTTGCATCCCCATTAGTTGTGCCCTCGACCCATTAGCATCGGCTATGTCACAGATAATTACGGAACAGATGCAGGTGAGAAAACATCTGCTTGCCAACAACACTTCACTGTCAATTCATTGCTGCAAGGTCACTGCTTGGTTGGCAGAGCACATAAATAGGGCCCAGTGTGTACAAGTACACTGGTTTGAGGTACTGGAGGAATCATAACAAAACAGTTTTCAAATATTTTGAAAGAACTACAATGCTGTAAGATTTGTCTAAAATTAGAAGCTAGATTTTCCTGTAATTTAGATACAAATTGCATCGGAAATCATATTAATATTAATAAACTAACTTAATGGTCACCACACGTCACACAATCATCAATATAAATAAGTGATTAAATATCTAAACCAATGTGATTTTTGTTTTTCATCTCATTTGTAGCAACTCAATTGTACCCATATAAATTGAATATGTATATGTATATATATAGAGTAGAATGGACATTCCCATTCAAATTGACAGCAGCATGGTCAGAGCAGTGGTCATTTATATGTGTACCGTTGCCATTGCAAAGAACGGTGACCGCTGCAGCGGATAGGATCTATCTGCAGTTTCACATAACATGCCAACTTTACTACAACACACATTCACTTAACTATATGACACGCGCCCTGCGATAACTTCCTGGATTAACATACTTATTTTAACCCAAATCATGATCTTTTCCTGAAACTAATCAAGTAGTTTTGGCACCTGAACGTAACCAAACTGCATCTGTTTCGAGGGTGTGTCATGTCATCACGCATGTTCTACTGTGCACCCTACTTGGTTGTAGCAGGCTAACTTCCATATAAACTTCAGTATAAATTTGTGGCAGGTCGCAGACTCACGAATGTGAGGTTTTGCAGTAACAACCAAACGAGCAGTGGAGTCATACGAAGCACGGAGAGACGTCCGTTGTGCACTATCTCCATTGTCTTGCTGCCAAAGAGGAATTGAGGATTTCTGGATTTAAGAGCTTCATATTTATATTTGTAAAACCTGATACACTTCACGGCCCCACTAGTCTGACTTACTGGGTGAACAGTGCCTGCAGACACATTAACGTGTGTTGTCACCATAAAAACTAACAGCAATCATAATTTTCTTTTTATCTAGTCAAATGAGCAAACAGCTCAATGTCCGTTTTACATGCTTGTACCCTGTATGATTTCATTCAATAAAGGCTTATTGCAGCTAATCCATAGACAATAAAAGTGTTTTTGGGGCAACAGTGTGAGATTATACCAGATAATATTATTGTAAGGTTCATTGAGCTGAATTCAATGCTAGAAAAGATTTATTCCGGGTCTTGTAAGTTCAATATGGCAGCTGCTGTTACAAAACTTTTCATCATCCTCTAACTCAGCACTCTGCCAAAAAGAGGACGCATTGCATTTCTCAGTTTAAAAGTTTCAATGACGCACACAGCATATCATCATTCTTATTGTTCCTTTCCTTTCCAATGGCATATACAGCAAAACAGAAACTCGCTAACTAAGTGTATCCTGGTCCAAATTAGCCTAGCAGGATAATTTGATCGTCAATGACAATGAAATTATGGTTTATTTGCTCATTTGGCTGCGACAGAGCCTCTCTGGTGAATTGGGTATGCACAGACTGTTGTGTAGCGAGCGACTGCTAGCATCAATCATTATTTGGCCTCGTTGGAAAGCTCTGGCCCATCCATATGCTGGTGTGTCCATGGTCACTGTCTCCCAGCGGAGAGGATTTGGCTTGCTGTTGCTCCGCAGATGTTCTCTGCTTGTGTTTGCTGCTACTGCTGATTGTATTACAACCCTGAGTGTATATGTCCGTGTGAGAGTGAGTCTTTCTGAGACAGAGATCGGCAGACACGGTGACACAGAGGTGAAAGAGACTACCGCTGCCTCGCTCTTTCTCTCCAACACACACAGACACACGCACACGCGCATACACACATTATCAGCATTATAAGGCCATCTGTTGAGCTGTCTGCCAGCAGCAGACTTGTGAGGCCTCTTTTAACACCGTGTTTGTGGTGTGAGACAAAGAGAAACTGCATAGCTGCTGTGTTAAGCAGCTTCAGTCATTTCATCATTGCTGTGATCAAGGTCTAACAAGGGATCACCTTTAATACATGGCAAAAAGTGACCAGCTGGCTCGCTGGAAAGCTGTGATTAAAAACAAGCTAACAAATGGTTGCAACATGGTGGACGGTCACTGGTGGGAAGCCGCTAACTATCTGGAATGTGTGAAAGTAGAGCTGTGTTCGCACTTCATTTGCAACTGCTGCAGCCACTATAGTTAGGCCGTACTTCCTAGATATTTGACATAATATTGCGTGTAGAGAATGTATTGCATATTGCTATAATGCATCTTCATTATTAGTCATCATTAATAATAGGGAACTGTGAGGGGGAGTGCAAACAATGTGTGCAACACGTGAAAATGCCTCAAATGAAAATCTATTATGAACATAATGGAGGGCATATAGAGGCCTCAGTAAGGTCACTCCACCGTATAGGTGCTGCAGCATTTGTGAGGAAAGTACATGTTTTTGGGGAGGGCTCAGTAGCAATCAGTCCCTTCCTGCTACAGGGATCAGGCCTCACAGGTGGCTTCCGCACTTTGGTATTCTGGCCAGCTATGCTTCCTCAAACAAAGACATAATGTTGGATGGATATTTGCATCCTAAGTGTGTGTGTGTGTGTGTGTGTGTGTGTGTGTGTGTGTGTGTGTGTGTGTGTGTGTGTGTGTGTGTGTGTGTGTGTGTTGTGCTCTGAGTTGCGAGGGAGAGAGAGCAAAGAAGGTGTATGAAGAGGGAGGAGGGAAAACGGTCCAGGAGAAGATGAAAGAGAGAGCCTGAAAAGAAAAGCAAGAGCACAAAGCAACAAGCTCTATATCCTCCAGGCACCAAAGAGAAAGTGCAGAGGGAAGGAAAAGGAAGGAAGAGGAAAACTTGAACTTCAGACCCCCCCTGCGCTCCACACACAATGACTCATACAAAGACTTGAGCTACTCCTTTCTTTTCCTCACGTGTTTGCATAACCTGACATTTCTACATCTTTACTACTAGATTGCTTTGATGAGATATGGTTTTAAGGCATAAGCTTTAATTAAGATATTCTTCACAGGGAAGCCTTTTGTCTACACTAACTGACTTGTAGAATGGCTCCCTCTCTCATCAGCTATAATGGTCTCCTTCAAGCTTCTGCCATTTTCCCATCTCACTATTTTTTTCTTTTGCAAGAGGAATAAAGAAGAGGAATGAGTGCTGCAGGCCCTCCTACCTATTTCGGGGAATGTTTTCTTTCTTCTTTCGAAACACATTTTCAAGGACCAAAACAGCCTTCTGACTATAGCATTTAAAATAATAACTCTATCAAATCTCGATCCCACATGAGTCTGCCAAAAGGTATTCATAGTTATTGTTCTGAGATCTCAGAGGTTTACAGCCAGTCTGGCTTGAAATTCACTTGACATATTGCATTCAGGTACAGTTTATTATAGCTCTGCCACCGGGACAAAGGCCCTGCTCTAAAACACCTTTTGTGATTTGACTTTTCTGATCACCTGACTATGCGATTCCAGCAAATGGATATAAGACACTGAGCTGCATCCCTCAAAATACCAATCAGAAATTTCAAATTTATTTCAATGAACACTGCCTCACGCAGCTTAAAGGGTGGTGGGTCACAGTGCCTGCTCCTCCCGCTTGTCACATCAGTCTCTACAGTTAAGGCCCATTCCTGCACGTCAGAGGCCCCCGGAGACAGAGATTCAAAGGGAGAGGGAGACAGTGTCTGTTGCTATTGCTGATGTGGGGCTAGGAAGCAGTAGCATTTTCATGTCCATGGGCGTAAATCTTTTATCTTCCCTCTTTCCATCAGGAAGCCAACGCCTGACAAAGCAGAAAGTTGCCCCTGTGAGCAGAACCTTCAACAGAGCTGCTGAGCTCACACTTCGCAGATATGTATACACACACACACACACACAGACACACACACACAGACAGACAGACAGACAGACAGACACACACACACACACACACACACACACACGGGGAACATGTGGGGGAGACGGATACTATCAGAGAGCTGCAGACCTGCTCTCAAACTGACTAATCACACAGTCAGAGAGGAAGACTCAAGATGGAGACAAAGGGAAGAAAAAAAAGACCAAGAAGGTGGGGGGGGCCATGCGGCAGGTGGTCGATCAGAACGAGCGTGACAACAGAGTAAGGACACTACAAGAGAGGAGCTAAGAAAAAAATGATAGGGAAGGAGAAACAGAAAGAACTGAAAGACTGTCCTTTTTTTTTACCGCCACATAATAAATTGCAGTTATTGAAGTCTCTTTGGAAAGTTAAAAACTGGAGCGATTTTGAGTCAGTGGCTTGTTGCGAGGCATGCCAGCCTTGAGAGCTGGTGGGCGAGGCATGAGGAGAGTAATCCGTTTAGCCGCCGCGGTGCATGTCATCGGATTCCACTAAGGTTGCATTGTGTTGTACGCAATATTCAGCAGTAACTCTGAAAACACTTTCCATGTAGCTCTGACTCAGAGGCTTACACTTAAAATGCTTCTAATGACTCCTATTGACATACATTTATCTGCAACCTTCCTGAGGGCTTTGATAAATGCACAATGTATTCTGGTCTTGCTAGAGTGGAAGCAGGTTTCTCAGTTTTGAATGTTTACTAAACAAAACACTGTTAAACTGCAATATAAAACCAGCAGAGTGCATTACAAATTGTCTCTGACTCTTTTTTTTACAAAAACAAACAATCAAAAATGTTGTTTGTTTGTCGTTGATTTTTTGTTTTTGTTTTGACAGACTTTGTGACCATCAACTTTGCTGTGAATACACATTTTGTTTTTTATGAAAAGCCTCACTCGTAAAAAAACATCAACTTTTATTACAGCAAGTGCTACGAATGAATTAAAACAGAGTGTGACCTCGATCATGGCTTCAGCTTGGTGCTTGTTATTATTTAAGTTATTTTTTGAAGTGGATGCTGTCTTTTTGATGCTCTCCGCTTGGGAAAAAAAAGTAATTATGCCATCAAAACCAAAACCAGTGCATCCAAATTTAATCTCCTATCACCCGATTAATCTGATAGAAGCATTAGTTTATCATCAATCTTTAATCTCGAAGTTCACATTGAATGTCAGTGTGGATGAATATATTCTCAATTAAATTGGGCCAAATTGCGCTGAGTGGCTGCTGCAAGTCCTGTGCAAGGATTCCTAAATTGCATCGTAAAATTTTAAATAGCAAATCATGCATACTTTGCTGGCCACATCCCCCCCGCTCGCCCTTGGAGATGCTGTTACAACCCTGACCTTGAGAGAGTGGGGGCTGTGAGGAGTTAGTCAGGGTTAAAGGTGATCCAGATATCTATTTTCCTTTTTTTTCCTGCAGCACAGAGGGCTCAACTTCTCTTGACAATGCACAAGGATTTCCAGATTGCATTAAAAAAGACTTGGGAAAGATTAAAAGTTGCTTCATCGCCAGTCCACGAGAGCTCAATTATTCTCTTACCTAGCATGAGCAGATCCAGGCTCTTCACATTAACCTTGTTAGCCACCCGTAATCTCTATTCAGGTCTTATCTTGGCCTTTCAAAGACACTGGTTTCGGCCTCATCCTCCGGTGAGAGTGGTTTCTGTTGTGTCGCCAAAAGACTGTAATTGAAAGGATTCAACTGATTCTGTGATCTTTGTGTGAAGTATTTCTTTGATGCTGCACTACTTTAGTTCTGATTGAGTGACACTATGTTCCAGCATTATGCATGATCCCTCAACTGGTAATGCGTAGCCTATACCCTGCGTTTTATTTCAGGAAGAAACTAAATGACAACAAAATTACCAAAATCATTCAATTGACTATAATTGTATTTTACTGCTCGTGTGGAAAAGCCAAAAGCAAAAGCAGTTTCTTTTTTCACTATGTCGCCGCCCTTGAATCTTTAAGCTCCCCAATTAAAAGATGTAGCAGTCCAATGGTGTTACAAAGTAATTACAGGAGCATAATGATTTAACAGTAGCCTTGACACCCCCTTCTCTGCACAAAGACCAGGGCACATCAATACAAGATGCACACATCTACACAAAAATACACATGCACTCGCACATAGACAGATAGAAAGCAGATGAACACACCCACACACACAATCAGAGCCTCCTTATCTTGATCTATGTAAGTACATGACCTCTATTGGCACAGCAGTCAGTAGCGTGTAGTCCTGTGTCATTAGATTAGTGAACCTTACGATCCTCCTGAGCCAAGCCAAACAGGGTAGCACATGGTGAATCCATAATGGCAACAGCAGACAAAGAATGAAGAGAAGAAGGAAAGGGAACCTATATCTTGATTAGCATATACGGTATGTGAATCACCTCATTTCCCCATGGAGATAATTCCAGTTTAATTATATCCTCCCTATGCATTAAACACATGCAACTGATACACAAAGATGCTGTCTGTTTGTGAGAAGGTCACACCATGAGTGGTTAGCTTATACCCATTTTCCAGTAAATGGAGATTTTTTAAACACGGGAACAACCGCTAAAAATGAAGTATAGACCCCTTTCCCATTGCCAGAAGACGAGTATGCCTTTCTGTTTTTTTTTTTCTTTTCTGGTGTATCATAGACCACGATCAAAAAACAACTTGTTAATTTTTCCTGCTAAGGGTTTCCCATATAGTGCACAAAACTGCAAACTCTGCTGCACTTGATATCTTCACTATTAAACTTAAACTCTTCCCCGCTCCCAGCGCTCGCCCTGCATTCACCATCTCTCTCTCTCTCTCTCTCTCTCACACACACACACACACACACACACAATCTTGAATGAAATCTTGATGTCTTGTTTAGTCCGACCATTAGTCGGAAAAAAAATCTCTGTCAATGTATGCCTTCATTAGCAACAAGTCCTCCAAACCATACGACCATATAGGTCGTTTATTCCTCCCCTCTAATATGACCCACATGAGCATTTCCTAATGAAACATCGCAGTTTAAAACATGTGGTTATCATTGTGAAACAATGTGGCAGTTTGGTTAGGTTTAGGCAACAACAACACTGGTTAGGTTTAGGAAAAGATAATGGTTTAGGTAATAAGTACATTTGTTACATTACATCAGTTACAGTACGTGACATATAATGTGTATTTCATACAGGACACGACCAGCATTCTGCTCGGTGAAAGTCCTGTGTTTCTTTGACCCCTCCATCCACCTGGATCTTCTCCGAACGTGGACGTTGTCGCTCTTTCTGCAACGTCATCCAGACTTCCTCCTTCCTCCCGTCATAATCACTACGGCCACTAGAGGTCGCTGCCACACTGAACGTAAATATAGGTACTAATATGCTGCTTGTACAAATGACCTATGGGGTGTTTTTTTGGTGTCACAGTCTCCTAACAACAGTGGACATATTACAGGAAACAAAGGAGAGAGAGATGCAACAAAGTTCCAGGACCAGACTCAAACTAGGGACACTACAGTTCTTGGTAAATGTGCCAACCTTGCCACAGGAATACTCCCAAAATCCAGCAAATAATTGATGTTTGCTTGATTAAATGACTAAATTGATTATCAAAATTGTTACAGATTCCGTTTCTAATCAATGAATTGACTATTTCTTATGCATTCAATTAGTTTGTAACCTATAATGCACCTCGACACACTGCACAACACAAAATCTACAAATTGTGTCAATGGGGGGGGGGGGGGGGGGGGGGC
>JAOVVB010053015.1:0-14627 GCA_028570985.1 Heterobranchus longifilis
GTTAGAAAAAAGGTCGTGGTTTGGGTTAAAATCATGATATTTGAGACATTAAAAGGCGTCACGTACTTCTGATTGTTACAATCACTAAAAAGAAACCCGGGTCTCCTGGGTGAAAATCCTGTGTTTGTTAGGCCCCATCAACGAACACTAGAGGGAGACGAATCACAATAAAACATCAATACACGACCACCAGAGGGCGTTTAACTTCAAAATCTAACTACATGTCGTAATAAGCCGCCTGTACAAACAATGTATGGGGACGTTTTTTGGAGGACAGGCTGTGTTTTTGTGACATATCCACCCCCGACCTCCTCCCTTTGCAAACTTAAGTTGACCTTGATTAGAAACATTTTTGTAATAAAACAAATGCTTATCTTACCAACATAAATTGAGAATGCAGTTTAGTTGTATGAGAACCTAATTTTTATGGGACCATGAGGCTCCCTTATGGTCATGTGAGTATTGTTTGAAGATAGACTAACCCATCCTTTAAAAACACCGATAACCTGCTGAGCTCTTTGCCCCTGATGCTTTTCAGAAACATACACAAAATAAAACATTTCCACACACATGTTCCATCATGTTGCTTGTCAGCCTTTATTAACCGGCAGCTATCCGAGCAGATGTCGGACCTGTGTGCCGTGCTCGCAATAGATGTCAAAACATAAACACAATGCAATATTCAGCTCACACAATTTATTATTTCTTATTTGCCTCTATGGAGAACACCAAGGTTGGCTACTCGACGTTCAAGGGGAGAGAATCAACCTGCTGATAAATCTCTGAGTAAGAATGCAGTATGGTATACAAGCCAGAAAAGTATTTTTTAAAGTGCTTGTATTTATTTGTTCCCTGTATATTCTCCTCACTTCGAAGTGATGCAGAGCATGAAAACACACTCCAGGTGGATGGAGAGTGTGAGTTCTTGGGCTTTAATGAAAAGTGAATATCTGTATTTGTGTACACAGAGACGTGCACGTACACAGGCAGAAGTTTGTTCTCTTGGACGGTGAACAAAGACGACTCTCAAACACTTTATTGCGACAATAGGAAGGCCTTCAGCTGATACAAACTCCCCCATCAGTCCCAGATGTTTTCTGTATCATAAAACAAATACAACAATCCACACTGGAAACATGGTGGCAGTGTTCCTTTGTGGGTTTATTGCGCACACACTGAAGCCACACTACTGTAGGTTATTTCCTGTGAACCTCCTTTAGTGTTGTAATAAAAAATAAAAAAATCCCTGTTTGCACAAGTGTTGTCATTTTGGTGCCGCTTCAACTTAAACAAGAGAAACAAAAGGCCGTTTCTCCCACAAAAATATATTAATGTTGCATGACCAAGCAAACAAGAAACGAAAGGGGAAGGGAAATTCGCAGTAATATCAGAATGGCCCACAGAGCCTGCGTGCCCTCCCTTGAAAATACTTCTAAATTGATGTTGAGCAGTTCAGGTCCAGAGGAAACATGTTAGATTATTGCATTACTGCAGGTTAGAATCCCCTACCAAGGAAGAAATGGGATTCACTGACCGGTAAAATTATGTCTCAAGAAAGTGATTTTTTTTCTTTCCCAGAGCCACTGCGCTCCTTAAACCTGTGCCATGCACATTTCATGTCTGTCAGGGCAGTGGAAATTAAGTTCAGGATACTTAAACACAGAGGGATCGGGCCAATAATGCATTTTAAGTATTGTAGTCTCCCTTTGTCTCACAAGTGTACAATACAAATATGAAGGATATGTAAGGCCTTGCATATGCAACTGCAAACTGAGGAAATACTGTAAAAGAAAAGATGAAAAGACATGATATACACTCAGTGGCTGCACTTTATTATTATATATGTACACCTGTACAATCTAATGCAATCCAACACTATTCTGCCACAACATCGATCTTTACGAAGCTCATAATGGTCAGTTTTTGGTGAAACAGATGCAAATGTGTCAATTAAATTTTATGTTTATTACTGATGTCATAGATACAGGTATAGTGTTGTACTGGACTTTACATCCTTATTTACATATGAGGGAGGCAGCATAAAAACACCTCTCAATATAATGCAGTCCAGTAACAACTCAATACTAAGACATATAATTTGATTAACACTTCTCTGACAGTGTAGACAAATTATAGCCATAATAAAAGTAGATTTTATGGCAGAAAAGCCAGATGAGACCATTTTCACAGAAAGGTGTGTGCTTGTTTATTTGTTTTAGAATAGGCTATATATATGGCAACAAATTATTGAAAAAATGTAAAAAGAAAACAGGCACATGTGGCAGTTAAAAATTCGCTGACTGTGTGGTTTCACCGTTCTCCCAGGGATATGGGCAACTGTCCCAGACTCCAGTGTGCCGGGGGGCCGACCTGAGGTGACCCATGAGTGCTCCCTGTCAGCGACAGCAGGGAGCCAATCAGAGAGGGCACTAAAAGGATGGCCCCTGGGTGAAGGTAGCAGTGGATCAGGGCATTGAGGTTGCTGAGACCCCTCACAGGCAATGTAAAGAGAAGATGTGGTTTAGGTTTTCATATAAGTAGGTCTTTATACTTCACTCTCAAGTTGGGCTGTCACAATATTTTAGATTTTCACTGCACGATTACAGCCAAAATAATTCCCAATAACGATCTTATGGTGATATTTTTGTCTCTTTGTTTATTGTGTGTCTTTTTTTGGCAAAAATATGAATGAAGGGAGGTGGAGAGAGTCTGTAACTGTAACTGTACAAAAGCATACAAGAAGAACAATTACACTTAATGAATAGTGAGAACAGAAAGAAACAGATGTGATTTAAGAAGTGCTGGATTATTATTATTATCATATGTGTATTATTAACATAATATCAATATTTTATATATGCAGCATACTGTACTGCAATGAAACCAAGCCAGTAAGGTTTTCTTGAATGATTAGCTGCAATTTCTGGTGCTGCATGATTTCTTTTATTTTTTTTATTTTTTTTTTGAGCCTTGAACAGTACAATAATAATATTGAAAAAAAGTCTGCACAAGTGTTGGGAGCAGGCTTGGGAGTATATGGAGAGAAAAAATAGAATCGAAAGCGAGGCGGTGGTCGATAAAGTAAGACAAGATGAGAATGAAAGTCTGGTGCCGTCCGTTAACCCCCAGCAATTGAGGAGACAAACCTCAGCCGTAGTTAATGTAGACATGTTGGGGACCAGCGAGGAGAGGCAGTGGACTTAAACAACACTAAGGGCATGATAGCTAGTTCAGAGAAATAAAGTGAATGAAACAGTGGGCTAATGAGCCATGAAAAGATGGAACCCACTGGCACCAACATCTCTGCCAAAAAAAGAAGCGAGTAAATAAAGTGGGGAATAAAAAAACCAAACAAACAAAGAGTATTCCAGCAGCTCTTGGCTCTTGAGGAGAATCAGGCAGTGCTCAGGTAGCCTTGTTCTCTGTTTATCCGAGAACAACAGAGAAATGCGCCGAGGTGTGTTCCTCCAGGTGCATTGTGGGCATTGCCCACGGATGCGCTGTTTGATTTGCGCTCGGCCTTGCTGTTGTGCTTGTCTGTGGGCTCTTGACATGTGCACTGCCGCATGAATAATTGAGGCCTCGCACGCAGTCAGGGTCCAGCAAGCACTGCTTGCTCTCTGTCTTTCGCTTTCCCTCAGTCCTCTTTTTTCTTTCTCCCCCTCTCTCGACCTTCCCCAAGTCTCTTTGTCTCACTTTCCTTTCAACTGGAATCAGCAGCCAGTCCTTGACAGACTGTCTTAAAGATGTTGTGACACTGAAGTTTTAGTGAGATTATAACTGAGCCAAATCGTATGTTGCCCTCTGTCACCCATTACTTATATTTTCCCTGTTAATGCCCTTGTGGTAAAAAAAAACGTCATCTCGCTTCGAATTTCATCCAATTCAACTAACGTAACGTCTGTTTGTATGGAAACTGTGACTCCTATTAAGAATAACTTTTCAATAGACATCTGAAATGCAGCTTTATGAATAAAAATCTGTCAAAACATTTTAAATATGGTATCCATATGTCCCCATCAAATGATGTCCTTGGCTTTGTTTAGTCCACCTTCCGCTGCTTTGACTGACACGCTTGGCGGGTGCTCCCGTCAAGTCCGTACTAGAGGTCTGAGCTGGAGTGTGAGATAAAAAAAAAAAAAGCTGTATACCTGGGTCAGACTGTTGATGAAGACATGCTAAATCAATGAGAAAAGACTGGAGGAGATGAGAATATATGAGTGGTCTGTCTGTCTGTATCTCCCTCCCACTCTCTTTCTCCCTCCCCTTCACACTCAGGCCAGTACAGTTATCAGCCCCAGCAGATAAACAAGTCTGGCTGCCAGATATAACTCCAATATGTGAAACTCAATCATAACTCCGGAAACCGGCTGGGAATATGAACGGAGGAAAGAGGAAAATGAAAGCTGCCATGCCCACAGGGCAAAACCCAAGGTCCCTTTTGGCAAAGTAAAGCTCCCTCTCTTCCCTATTTTCTATCACTTATTTATCTTAGAAAGTAAAAAAAAAAAAAAAAAGAATCACCATGCAGCAAACCATTTTTTCTATCCCCCCCCTTTAAATTTTTTGTGAACCTGTTCTCACTAGTTTTTATAGTATATAGCAGAGAGTGCTTGGTGTCTTCATTCTGGAGTTCAGGACACTGATAGCTGTAGGGTACACGTTTCTGAAGTCTTCTTCACTTTTGCCAGTAGGATCTCTCTGATTTCCACTTGTCAGTGAGGGCCAGTCATGCAGAGGGGATGGGACCTGTGCATCAGAGGAAAGAGAAAACTTAAAGGGAGAAAGGAAAAAAAACAAAACAAGTGTGTGTTGAAGGGGGGGCGACTAGCTTTGACTGGACTCACTCATGCTTTGACATTGACGGCCCTGGGAGAGGAGAAGAGGACCAGCTACCCCAGAGGACCGTGGAGAGGGAGAGAACGGAGGAGGAGGGAGGGGGGGGGCGAACTGCCAGAGGCTGCTCTCGGCTTTGAAGCTGCGACTAGAAAGGGCTGAGGGCACTGTTAGCCCCCTTGAAGTGGTTTCAGCACTTGTCACTCTTTCGGGCATCGCCTAGAGCTGTGGACAGCTCTGCTCTTTCAGGATGAGGTCCCACAATGGACTCTGCAGCACTGATGCTCACCTTGATGTGGTGACTTGGATCAATAGTCAGACCAGTGAGCCACTGGCACCAGCATGTTGTGATGTTAAAAAGTAGCTGAAGTGCTTCTCAATGCCTGTGCGCCGGGCAAGTGAGAGGAAGAGGTTCCTGTCAAGATCATCTCAGCAGCACACTGCGGGCTACAAAGTGCCGGGAAGACACAGTGGATCAAGCCATACAAAGCTGCTCTGTAAATGGAAACCAAAACGGAAAAAAATATCTTTTAGTCACATCTGTGACTTTTTTTTTGGAAGTATAGAAGAAAATGTACTGTTACCCTTTCTGTACAATTGTTAAACGTCAGAATTTACATGATATATAATTAATCCTTAAACCAGCAATAACAGAAACAGGCTGTATTCACAACATTAGAATAAGAATCGAACCCACACACTCATCTGCTCCAAATGTTCAATGTAACAGACAACGTTTCGAGCCTCAGCTCTTCGTCAGGTCATCTTTTTAAATTTTTCTTCCAAAAATATGACCTGACGAAGAGCTGAGGCTCAAAACTTTGTCTATTAAATTGAACATTCGGAGCAGATGAGTGTGCAGGTTCTATTCTTATTCTTGTGTACTCTGCCTAACCCAGCACCCGAAAAAGTGATGTGATTCTTCCTACTTTTCATGTATTTAAAACATTGACACATTGGCAAACATGTTAGCAAAAAGTGTGTTGTTTTTCTCAGTAAGCATCTCATTTATGATGTTTCCTTTAGACCTCTAAAAAAACAGGCCTTTTCACAGGTACTTTGGAGTGCAAAAAAAAGTCTCTGATAAAAGATAAACTAAAACTAGGCCTGGACTTGTATAACACATTTAACAGTTAAACAATGTAAGCATGCTCAGGATTAACATTGAAGCAAACTGCAATGTGCTGCCTGCTGCATCTGAAAATGGCTCAGAATCTCAGGGGAGCTGTCAGGAGATAACTCTCTTTTGGATTGTCACTACAGCGACCCCCTTCACACACAAGTAGACATGTGATCCACTGGTAATATAAAAATATTAACTCTGTGCTGCTTTAAATATTTGTTAATACCATGTTGCATGTTTCCCATTTCTAAGGACAAGCTTATTTATCATATATGTCTCTCTATAAAAACCTGTATCTTTGCTTTAGTAGCCCAGCTCAATAAATAGCCTGAAATATTCCTGCTCCCAAAGTACCCACTAAGTACTATTAGTATTTACTGCCTGTGTTTCCTCTGGCCCGTCTTTCGGCCTCTCCTTTCCCCAAAGATAGATTACATCCAAGACAGCCTATGACCGATGGATAGGGGGCACAATGCCTGAGCCTTTGGAGAAATATGTGCTTATGAAATCATAAATATTATCTCAAACACTAATTAGCATTAAGAGCACTGGTGATTTTATTTATCAACTTTAGCCACAATTAATAACCACAGCCTTGAGAAGAGCACGAGGCAGATAGGCAGGACATGTTTGCCGCGTCAAGGCCGTAAACCCATTACACACATAGACTGATTGAGGCAGCCCCACTGGGGGAATAAGTAATTGTGCCTGAGAAATTTTAATTGCCCTGAAATGCATTCTAAATTACACTACCTTGTTTTCAGACAGAAGTAACATGGCTGAAGGGCTGGGATAATGGTGGAGTGTCGTGGGTCCAGTAATGGGTTGCTAAACACCAGACGACCTTGCTTTTTTTTTTTTTTTTTACTGATTTTACTCTGTGCTTCTTACAAAGCAGAGACTGAGGGTTCAGTGTTGAGGCCTAATGTTCAATGTGTAATGTTGCACACTGTTTTTTTAAAGGAATACTTCACCCACAAATTATCATTCTGTGTTACCTTGAATTCCTGAAGAAAACAGAAAATTAGCAACAGCAAAACTATATCAAAACATCCGTTTACAAATTCTCACACAACTAATGCAGAATAATCCAAGTCTCGTTTATTCAGTCGCATGTTCAATACTTCCCAAACTTATGCGTTTTCACTAAAACCCTAGTATTTAAAACACTTCCTCATGGAGGAGTATATAATGAGTAGCACGCCTGTTTATGTGAACGTTTGCAAACGGATGTTTTGCTGTTGTTTAATGCTGCCCCCTATTACTTCAATTCATCAAGAATTTTCTCTGGTTTTGGATTATTCGTTCACCATGGAGGTATAGGAAAAAAATTCTTAAATGATCATTTGAGGGGTGAAGTATTAAAGCAACAGTTTGACATTTGGGGAAATTCACTTATTCTCTTTCTTGCCGAGAGATAAAAAGACTGACGCCGCTCTCGTGTTTGCCTGGTAAATATGAAGTTAATATGAAGTTATCTTAGCATAAAGACAGGAAACAGCTCGGCTGACTCTGTCCAAAGGGAACAAAATCAACCTGATCTCACAGAAATATGTGAAATGACCATGACACCGAATTACGTGGTGGGGTCACATATTGTGTTAAAATTACGTGCCACCACAAGTACTACGTTTCCGTGAGTTTTGTTCCGTTTCGGTTTAGGCATAGAAAACACGTAGGTTTAGAAAAAAAAACCATCATGGTTTGGATTAAATACCTTACGTAACTTAAAGTACATTGGGACACTTAGGGGGTATGAAACTTACTTATTAAAATGACAGAAAAAGTTTAAACGAGGACACAGACTCCAGTCTCCTGCGTGAAAACTCCTGTTTTAGGACCCATCCACCACCACAGCTTACCTCTGTATGTGGCGTCTGGATGCTCTTTACACGTTCTAACTTGTTTGTTTAATCTGTATAAAAATAGAAGTGTAAAAACTAGTTGTGATTTCCCTGTCTTTATGAGATAACTGCTGCTGGCTCCAGTTAAGATAAGAGATAAGATTTTATTGATCCTGGCAGGAAATGCATATGTTACAAATACACAGGACAAACTAAGAGGTAGATCAAGAACTATTTGAATGAAATACATAAAAATAAAATAAGAAATTAAAGAAATTAGATTAAAAGTGGACAGATATGAGAGTGGTATCCTCTCATCTAACTCTTGGCAACAAGGCAAATAAGCAGTTTTCCTGTTATTATTCCTTTAACAGTAGCTGGATTACCACTCTCCATGTATGAGATGCTTATTGGACGGACAGATACTGAACATGGTTAAATGGAGGAGAGGAGATGGAGGGGATGAGTTAAGCACAGTTTGAGGATGAAGGGGGTGAGCTATCAAGGGGATACGGGGCTGCTGCTGGTGGTGGGGCTACGGGCGGCTAGTGGTCTCACTGCTAATTATCTTTATTGTGCTTCCCTGGCAGTTTTTCTGTGCGGGGCCTGTCGCTGGCTCTTGTGTGGGAAGCTCTCCTGAGCGCTCCTTAGTGGCCCCTGGCTAATAACCGCTGAAGGAATCGCTGCGAGGTCACAAGCCTTGGCTCTGTCGTGTTTTAATCCCTGTTGGATTCATCGCACAGCCATGAATATGTGAACATACAAGGACCCATCCTACCACTACAGGCTTGACAAGCAGGGGTGGTTTGTTGAGGCTCAGAGTAGAAGATGGACATCCAAAATGTATACTCTATAGATACGCCTTAGGCCTGCAGAGGTCCTGCCTGAGAGCAAAGCACAATGTCGAGGTTGGGAGAAACAGTCAGGGCCCAAAGGTGAGCCTCCGCCTCACCTGCTGCCTCACACGCCAAACCACCTACTCTCTGATTCTCACCCTCGCTGTGGGGGGGCTGTTAGTCGAGCCCACTGCCTTGAAAAGTGTGAGTGACCACTAGGCAAAAACAAAAAAGGCTCTGACAGCTCTTGTGCTGTAGGAGACGATGTCTAGATGTTGTTGTTTTTTGTTTTTTTTTGCAATCCATGACAAGCACTGCGTTGAATTACCTTTCATTCAAATGCTCACATGCACACTCTTTGTCTGTCTGCTACTCACAGAGGAGAACTCTGGGAGATTTTTGATGATTTATGTTTATGTTTGAGAGATCACAACCCTGTTTTGACCCTGTGGTTGTTGCTGGGGTTTGCATCACCTCCAAATATTTGTGTGAAATTCAAGTGGGAAAATCTATCAGATGGATGAAGATTGGACTGATGTGTTTGCAGAAAATCAGTAAACAACATTAATTTCATATGAATTAATAAGAAAGTAGGAAGTGGCAATTCTCACGTGGGCTTTTTTTAAAAGTGATACTCATCAAGCTGATAATTTTTTGAGGTAAAAGTAGGATATTAATCAAAGTTTTGAGCGGATGACTCAGAGTCATTTGACAGTAAGAGATCCTTCATGCTTTTTTTTTTCATTAAATACATTTTATGAAAGATGTACTGAGTAATTTGTCATTTTTTTTGGTTTTTGAGAGACCTTATTCAGGCTGCGTGCAGAGCTGTAAGACGCTAGGGGAGCCAGCTCTCCTCTGTACTGTACACTTCTACAGAATTAACACAAGAGCCAGTTGATCTTCGTCGCTTCAGGGGAAAACAGACACCATAAGTAAAGCCAGATATAGTTTGAAAGCACCCTAAGATCATACACTGTCTTTAACATCAAAAAAGTGTCCACATGGATATTCTTAATGGGTTTAACTTGGATGAATTATTCAAATCTTCCCCCAATGCCTCTCTGGCAAGTGAATCCACAACACACAAATGGTCATAGCTAAATGTTATCACTCTTCTAAATCTTTATTAGTCCGTTTTTCAGCGCAATCTGTCTTCTGAAAGTTGATCCAGATTTTCTCTAACTAATTGGACTATTGAGAGTCAATAGAAATCCAGAGCGTTTGAAACTATTTTTCTCGCTGGACTGTGATATTAAATGTAAATGATGTCTTGAAATTAGAAGTGTACTCCACTTGATGGTAGGATGTGACTGTGGGAATATTTCAGTCATCAACAAAGTCTGTCTTATAAACACATTCACTGTTTGAATTTTAATCTGTGTTGAGACAATACCTCAAAACTTTCTAGTTTACACTCGTGGTTTACCCGAATATATGTGTAAAATATACCACATTTATCTGAATGAATGTGTCTTTAATTCACTGATTAGGGTCATATCTCATTCCCTTTATCACTCAACATCACACAGTATATAGCACATTTGGGTTTGAATTATTACATCATTAATATTTTCATGTGCTGGCAAATTCAATCTGAAGCAGAGAGCTTTGCAAAATGGTGGAGAAACAGTGAAGAATTGGTCTCAGAAATGAGCAACACAGGCCTCCTGCTGTGAACTGTCAAATCATCCAGATTGCTTGACTTTTTGAAGATCTTGCCACATGTGGTCTGCTTTTTGAGGCCAATAAAGAGGGAGCTCTGCTAAAGCTCGGTGGGGCACCCACTTTGATAGCCAACCCAACATGGCTTACTGTGACAACACATCACAGGGGGTCTCTGTGAAGCTAATCTCTAATAAGGGATGAAACGCTGCTTCTGATGAAGCGGCTGAATGCCAGGTTGATCTTTACAGAACTACTTTAAAGATTGACCGTTAATGACGATGTCTTAAGATGGTTGAAGTATAAGCGTTAATGATGGACCTCCACTCTTGGAATGTACTCCTGTTCACTGAGGATCTCAGTTCAAGTAGTACCTCAGATACTTTATTTATGTATTTATCTGTCTATATATTACGACCTTTGTTTATGAAACACATAACTGATTTACCTGTGAGAAACCAAACATGACCTAATGTCATATTTAGGCAAAACAGTCTCATAATATCCAAAATAATAAGCCATAATTATTAGACGAAAAACAATCATAAAAAACAAGTCATGCATGTAGTCTAGATTTATTCAATATTTTCTTACAAAAAAGGTGGTCAGCTGCCCATTTATTTAGACCAAAGCTACAGCCAATAATCACTTTTTTGTAAGACAATATTTAACAAATCTACTTCTAAACTAACTTTTTCATTATTGTTTTTTAATATAATTAGGTATGGCTTGTAATTTATTTGAATTATTATCATGAGAAAGTTTCTCATAAATATAAATCAGATTGACTGGCATTATGCAATAAAGAAAGATCAGGAAAAATGATGTTTCGACATCAAAACAATAAAACCTGCTGGAATTAAATAAAATGACTTGTGAATTGTGCTTATGGTTAGGCCTATATTACACATTTTGTCTATATTTATTTGTAAGTTTGTTATAATAATGGCTTATATGTCTGTTTATTTGATAGGCCTATTGAACACTTTGGCTTTCCAATCCATGCCTAAGCAATAAAAGGTAATTTTTTCAATTTAGATAATAAAATTGCTAAAGAAGATTTACACATATTTTTTAGGGGGGGCGAATGGCGATATTACTGCTCTCACGTCATTACGTTGGCCGTCATCTCCTCGTGATTGGCAGAAAGATATCCGGTTTTGTTTCTCCAATTTAAAACACGAGTGAACTTTGGTGCAACACGTGAAAGGTGGAGGCAGCTTTGTACTGCTGACACGGAGTTTGCATCATATTTGTTGGACAGGTAAGTGACATAATGCAGCTAGCTAACGTTACCGGTTATTGTTGGGAAAATAAGCTAGCAAGCCAACTAATGTGCGCAAAACGTTAGCTTTAAAAGCATTTACTATTACTAAACACGACTTTCATGTTACCTCGTGCAAATTGCCTTTCAGTTTAAGTTACACAGACGAAGCTAACTTTGCATTTGGTCCCAGTAGTGTTGCACGTTGCACCAATTACCTCGGTTGTGTCAGTTTGTGCTAGGGCTGCGCAATATATCGTTGTTGTTATTTTTATCGTCATGACAATATCAACTTTCGCAATAAACACGTCGTGAAAGACTGCGGCACATCGCGAAAACCACTCAGGGATTGTTGAATTAGTTGAAAGAGAGTATGGGTAGAAAACTGCTGTTTAAAATGCAACCATTATTATTTTTTAATGGTGCCTTTTGTGTTCAGTTAAATTTTAAATTTGTTCAATAAAATATCAGTAATAACGTCCCTTCAGTTTGTTTTTTAATTCAACAAGCAATTTGTTGTACTTTAGCAGAATACTGAAAGCAGCAGAAAGGCAGAACTGATAGGTCTATACTATATTATTTATGGCGTTATCGCATATTGTCCTCATATGGTGCAGCCCTAGTTTGTGCATGACTCAATTGAGAAGATATTCATACAATAACATTTTTATGATATGCAGTAAGGCCTTTTATTTCTGAAGTAATGTATCAGTTGAAATCTGTAGGGCTGCAACTAACAATTGTTTTCATTATCAATTAATCTGCCCAGTATTTTCTGCGTTAATTGATTAATCGTTTTATCTAGCCTATAAAATGTCAGAAAGTAATGAAAAATGTCCATATCCAAGGTGATGTCTTTAAATATCTTGTTTTGTCAGTGTATAAAACCCAAAGATATTAAGTTTAATATGATACACAAATAGAGAAAAGCAGGAAATCTCCATATCTGAGAGGCTGAAAACAGCATTTTCTGAAATTTTTTTTGCAAGAAAGATTACCTAAAAATAGCCTACTTGGCGATTCTTTTTCTGTAGACTGACTAACTTTTTTTGTTTGACTAACCTTTTTCGTTTGAAATACTGATTATTACCCCAACAGGCCTCACAGTCCATAGACACGACAGACTGACTGACTTTAAAGGGTCACAAGGTAAAAAGGCTGCTGATATTGAAACACTTTATTACTGACATTCATAATGATCGGACTACCTGCTGAGAAAAATATAGCCTAGTTTATGTGATTAGACTAGCAGGAACAGCACAAGTGTATGCCTAAATAATAACCTTAACGATGGCTGCATTCCATTTAGGTGAGATTGTTCCAGGGTCCTGGTATCGTGCATGCTGGCACTGTAACTGTTTACTGGGGCACTTTTATCATTTTTTTTTTACCATCATTAATGTTATTAGTTACACCTGTGCTTTACCTGCTGTGACAAGTCAAAATCTACAAAAAGGGTCTATTTGGGATAATTAACTTTTTAGCCTTTTTAATTCATACTTTGGCGAATAGAGGTTATAACCTCAAATATGACTTAGCATATGTTCAAACACATTGCTAAATATTCTCAATGCTAAATTGGTTTAACAAATAAGCTGGCAGTTCACCCATGCACAGCACACAGTCTTTTTTTATAGCTCAAAGTAGAGAGGAGAAAAAAAAAACAGTCTCTTTGGCATGACAACTTCTTTTATGTTTAGCTGAAACGAGGACCAAATAGACAATAAACGCTGCTGATGATCTCGCTGTCAGAGGCTGCCATTTCATATGTAACAGATCAAATTATGAGAGACCTTGCAGTGCAGTGCCGGGGCTCAGCATGGGATTAGGGGGCAACTATCTCAAGGCTGTGCTTCTCAGATAACCGCACCTAAAGCAACCTTTTCTCAAACACACAATTACCCGTCCGCTCCCTCCCCCAATCCCCTTCACCACCTCCCTTTTGAATTTCATCAGGGGCTTAATTAGTATACAAATAAAACTTCCCTTATCTCCCTCTCGCCCTAATTGGCCTGTCTTTAGTTATGCCTGGTGAGTGTGTGTTAGTGTGTGAGAGAGCTGGGGCCCCTGTAATTAGGGTGACCGTGTTCACCTTTCGTCTCAGACGCACGGGTGCTCAGGCAGCCCATGGGGAAGGTGGGGCTCTACATTGTGCTGGATGCTCACACGAACGTGCATGTGTGTGTTTGTGGGAGTGTTTAGGGTATGTGTGTTTTGTATGGGGGTGTCGAGGAGGGGCGGGGGGTGCACTCAGGATTATTGCTCTGCAATCATTCTTGGACCGTCCCAACGGTGTTCTCATGAGCCAGGAGGGCTTTGGGTGCTGCTGGTTCCCACTGAATGGAAGGGGCATCGTACTTTTTTCATTCTCTCTCTTCTCACTGTTCCCCTCCTCGTCTCTCTCTCTCCCCCTCCACAACTAAAGTGTTTATCGATTATCTCGTCCCGCTCTTCAACAACTTAATATTGGGTGACAGTGCACTGTGTTCTCACCGTAATTAGAGTTCAGCTCCGAGGTGGGGGTGCGGGGTTGCGGGGGGGCAATTAGAACCCTTTGTTATTAAACTTGATTCATCTTCCTCCTGCACGGCTCTGCCCTGCTCTCCTCTGGTCTCCGCTGCTCTCGGATGCTTACCAAGGGTATCGGGCCATCCAGCCTCCTGAAATTGGCTAACCCGCAAATTATCATGTTTGCTGCTCGACTTCCCCCCCATCTGCCCCCTCCACCCTGAACCCTTCCTCCCAGGTCTGCTCTCCTCGCGATGCCAATAACACACAGTAATAACTGTAAAGATCCCCAGTCAAATCCACTCAGATGCCTGGACTTACAATCACAACAGAAGTGAAAGCCACTGAGAACACATCCTTTTACTGTACGGCTGCACACAGCGTTTCATCAAAGTGTTTTAATGTTTGATCGTATTATTTATGACTACACAGTTTTTATTTTAAGTTTAATTACGAGTCCAGATTAGTGGTCGACTGATATGTGTTTTTCAATGGCCGATGCCGATACCAATATTTAGAGAGCAGGGCGGCCGATTTAGTTTTTTGAGTTT
>JAOVVB010053032.1:0-14626 GCA_028570985.1 Heterobranchus longifilis
AGAACCGTAGTGTCGGCGATGTGTCTGTGCTTTTGTTCTGGTGCTCTGCACAGATCTGACCCCTGCCTGCCCACCCGCTCCCCTTCATCCCCTGCTCTATGTCAGCGGCACGGAGCTCCCAGGAGTCTGCCGACAATAACCTTATGTTTTTAGGTTCAGGATATTACTACAGACATTCCTGCAATCTTACGTCGCAGAGTTTGCTGTTTTAGCCTTGTGTCTACTGACATACTTAGAGCTGTCCATTAAAAAAAAAAGTTTGATGAAAGTTAGGTTTGCACTTTGTTTGTTTGCTTTTGTTCATGATCTTTATTGTTAAAATAAAAACAAAACATACTTGAATAACTCCTTTGTCTTTTGGAGTTTGTTTTTAAGAAATAAAATCGATTAAAATCATAAATCTGGTGTGTGCAAAAATCTGAGATTTTATTTTTAGGCCCTACTTTCATTGTGTTTGTATAATATTGGAGCCCTCAGTGCATTTACAGGAATGGGACGTATGCTGGTGACGTCACTGTGTATTTCAAAAGTTAATATACTGACAGAAATCTGGATTTCTCCAGCGATCTTGATTCTTTCTCTTTCATTTTGGGTAATGGAGATTCATTACATCAGATTACACAGTCTCAACACAGTGTCTAAACAGATATTTGGTTTTACAATTGAGTTCAAAGCTTTTTGTCGAGGAGGCAAGAGATGAACTTCACAGACAACTGACCACTGTGGTATTTTATCTGCATCGAGGTAAGGACATAATCGCTCTCTCACTCTGTGTTTGTACAGTGTGTGATCTATATTGATTGAGAGTGTTTACGCTGTTCCTAAATAAAGTGTTGCCTTTGAATTTCGATGCACTAGTTTACAGTATTCTACAGTTTTATCCGTGCATCTGTGTGTGAACTTGGTGCTGGTTTAGAGGAGTTTATCTGAGGTGGACTAACCTGTAATCATCTGTAGAGGCTGGTCTGAATTAACCACAGCAAGTTGAGTTTCGTGAATGTGTTCACCAATGTAACCTGAGCAGGAAACTGTACATCACAAAGAACGGAGACACTCACACATACACACGTACATGCGCATGCAGAGGAGCTGTCACAGCAGGACAGTTCAAGTCCAGAGGCATAATAGACTGTGTCATGACGTTTCTCTTACACAGATACAAAATGACAAGCCGAGAGGGCCTTCAGACTGCAGGTGCGCCGCGCTCCCAACGTAGTGTCCACATCCATCAAAAGTTGAAGTCGAAAGCTAAAAAAATCATCTTGCTGACAAAACCTCATTCTCAGGATGTGAATGATGACTCCATCTAATGCTGCGGTTGATCATATCACAACATACTTCATATTACTTCAAATAACACAATTTCAATCTCCAGAACTAAGTGGGAAATTTTCAGCTGGCACCGCTACCCAGATAGACATGTCAGAAGATGGTCAGATTACAAAGGAGAACAATGTCTGCACTGTAGCAGAGTACATGTTTGTGCGTGACACTCTGACTTCTCTTGAGTGTTTGGAGGGGACAGAGTATCTGTTTATGGCCTAAATCATGTGCTCTTTGTGTGTGTGTGTGTGAGTGTGAGTGTGTACGTGTGTGTGTGTGTAAGAAACAGAGACGAAGAGATAAACATAAAAAGAGAAAAGGAAAGGGGGCAAACTGAGCCTGGAAGCAGGGGTAGGACAACACGAGGCTATGAGGCCTCCTCAATAAATATGTAGGCCTACAGCCTAGGCTTGCCACGGTAGACGATGTTATCGGAGTTACACAGTGTTTGGGCATACATACCCACCGCCCCCATCGCTTGCTTTATTTTATAGAAATAAAACGCGCTAGGCATGGGACGATATCTGAACATCTTAATGTCACGATTATTCTGGCCAAAATAATTGCGATTCATAATATTATCCCAATAATCAACAACATTTTGCTTTGTTGTGACTTTTTTCTCAAAACATTACAACATTTTGATCAGAAAATGTATTTATTTTTTGTCTAGAAACATTAGGACTTTTTTTTCTCAAAACCTTACAACTTTTTTTCTCATAAAATTGCAACTTTATTTTAAAATTACAACTTTTTTCTCAAAACATCACGACTTTGTACTTGAAACATTATGACTTTTTTCTCATAAAATTGTGACTTTTTATCAACATTACGACTTTGTTCTGGAAACATAACTTTTTTTAAGAAAGATTTTTATTCCATCACAGATTGGACACTGAAGTAAACGACCATCAATTTGTGAGGATATTCACGATTATCCCGATAATGGAAATTCACCACGATCAACTTATTGTGAGCTCCATTATTGTCCCATCCCTACTCAGCGGCCATGTGAAAGCATGGAGCAGAGGAGCTGCAGTCAGATTTAACCTTCAATTTCACTTCACGACGCGACGATGGCGGAGGATTTGGTGTCAAAGTTAAAAGCAAAAATGCAGAATCAGATCATTTATATCATAATATATATCTATATCATCTATAATAGATTATCAGTGTGTTTTCTTGCCAGTTAAACAAAGCTTGAAGGGCTCAAAAAACAATCCCTGAAGTTACAGCTTATTAACAACGAAACTGGAGTTAAAAAACACTAATGGATGAGCGACGTTGTCCAACAGGTCAGTTTTGATCTGGGTAAACACACGGGGCACCATGTAATTATAATAACAGGAGCCTTTTCCATGTGGACGCACAGAGGACAGCATCAGATCTGAACATCTCTGCTGTAAGGTCTGCACCTTCACAAACACCAGAATCCTACAGCCGTGTGGGTAACATCTGTTACACAAAACTTGATGGTCTGTCTATTGTTACGAGGCTAATAAATTGTAATGTTGCAATTTCATAAACCCTCTAAAGAATATAAATACTGGATCGGAAATGGTGTCAGGGGAGAAATCTGTGCACACAAAGCAGCACGTTGTTTAACTGCATCTCACCACATACTCTTTTAAAAGACCTTGATATGATACACCTGGTCCACTTTAATATAAACCAGTCCAGCACTTCTGAAAGTTGCTTACCAAACATTTGTAACACATAAATCAATGTGCAGAGAATATGTCGCCATAGGAACGAGCACATGAGCTTGACAGAAAGTCAATATGACATGTCCAACAGAACGAGTCCAAGCCTTACTGTACCTTCTGTTAAATACACACATGCACGCTGTTTCTGCAAAAAAAAGTAACTAAGCATTGCTATGGTTTCTGAGCAGAGCCGATGTGATCCTCCGTGACGAGGTGCGAGACTGGTCAAGTGACAGGTGGGCCAGTCTACGGAGCCACTGGGAGGCTTGGTGACAGGCCGGGTCCTTTCACAATCAATAAAACATGCTCAATTCCCAGTGTAATTACCGGATCCAGCACATCCTCCTCCCTCTCTGCTTGTGAGCCTGTGTTCACGCCACACAAAGTTGAGGCATTACTCCCTCAACTGTTGTCCTATATAGAAGGGAACATAAACTTACATGCTAGATTTATGTTGCACAGTTTGCCTAATGAACAAAAAAAATGAGGCCAGTGTTATTCTGTACGTTTGTAATATAATAAAACGGTAACAACTACACCACCCACTGCAATATTTTCCAGTCTACATCTCAGGTGAATATATTAAAGTTCCCATATTGTAAAAAGTGAGACTTACATGTTATTTTTTTTTATTATAAAGCAGGTCACCCGTTTCGAACGTTATCACGCAACTGAATGGGCGTTATCAGCCTCATAGATATGGGTTAGCAGGGGCCTGCTCCCCCAAAAGGGGGCCATTATATATTAACGGTTATTTTTAGGCACCACCCTCTAGTGGCTGTAGTAACTATGACAGGAGCAAAGGCGGGAAGTCAGATGATTCAGTATAAAGAGCGACCAAACTTTGCATAAGGAGAAAGGCTCGGGTGGTGGATGGGTCCTAAAACACAGGACTTCCATGCAGGTTTGTGTCCCGGCTGAAACTTCTTAAGTAATTTTCAGTCGATTTTAATATCAGTTATGTAAGGTATTTAATCCAAACCATTATCTTTTTTCCTAAACATACTCACAGTTTCAGCGCCTAAAACTAACAAAACTGAAAGTGAAACCTAACAAAACTGTGACCTGCCATTTAACTGGCTGATAACGGCCTTCTGCCCATATTATGTAGCCCATATGTAAGAGGCTGATAACAACTGATAACGGCCATTCAATGGGCTGATAACATTCAGTATGGGTGCTATATAAATATTGTGAAAGTATCAAAATGTTCAATCCACGGAGAAATGCACACAGCCCATATTCAGAAATCGTACATTCAAACAAGCCGTCAGGACTTCAGTGAAGTTGTGATGTCACAACTATATAGTTAGAGTGCTGCTACAGTGCCGTCATTCCCCCGGCTGCAATAACGGTGCAGAGACGTCAAGAGTGTAGATGCGAAAGACCCGGAAAAGTTGACCAATCAGAGCAGACTGTTTTTTTTTGTGGGGAGGGGGTCTTAAAGAGACAGGCGCTAAAAAAGCATTTCAGACAGAGGGTCAGACAGTAAAATAATGTGTTTTTTGTAACATTAAAGCATGTAAACATGTTCTAGTAGAAACCCAAAATATAGTATAAAGATGAAAATGAGCAGAATCTGTCCACTTTACAGGCTACTCATGAATTCTTCATATCTGACTCGTGTTAAAGAAGCCCCCACTGTGTGCTGCAAGCATGCCTCCACTTCTTTGAAGGTGATGGACAGCAGCCAAAGTCTCGAGCATAGCCGTGACAGTTGCGCTTCCTGTGCAAGGCAGCGTTAGCCTCAGTATCCTACCACAGGCCGTGGGCAGCAGACAAGACTCAACTTCCTGCCCCTCCACTTCCTGTTATTCAGGACCCTTCTACGTGCCCTCTGCGGGGGGAGTCAGAGCGAGCCGCTCGGAGATGGGAGAAGAGGAAGAAAGGGAGGGACCACCTTGGGGACACCCTTCCCCTCTGATCCTTCCCCTTATTACTGTCCTGACTGCGAGTCTGAGACTAAACAACAACAGAGGCTCATCTCCTGTGGTTTCACTCTGTGTGCTTATTATGTTAACGGGAAGGATCATTACACAGGCTGGACGACGTGCACACGCTGCTCTCAGCCACTCACTTTACAATTAGTAGGCAGAGACCTTTTCCTTGTTATTCAAACACTCCACCGGTTACATAAGAATGAATCACGGCTCTCACAACACGAGTGAATATACATTGAAACAACATGACAGAAGTACATTTTCTGATCAGATGCAACAGCCTCGCGCAGTAATCTGATGCACATTGATACGGGGATTCTGTGAAATAATCCATGACAACGTTCGTAAGTGTATCGAACTCAAAGTGTCAACACCGTGGCTCAGTTGTGATTAGTTTCTGGCAGACTGGAGACATAAAGCGAAGCAGCCTAAATCCACAGTTTTAGTTTTAGCGATTTGTTTCAATGGAGCCTTGACACCAACGCAGTAGGAAATGAACATCCACCTCTTTGTTCTCGCTTTCATCAGGAGGTGCTGTACCTGTAAATGGGGCTGTTGGCCTGAGGGGAGTGGAGGCAAGCCAGCCCTCTCACACGCTCTCCCTCTTGCCTTTTGTGAGAGCGCGCTTATCTCCCTCTCCAGCAGTGAAAGGCAGGATTGTGGCCCCAGCAGCATAGTGTTAATGTCTCCTGATGCTAATCTGACACACGGCTGATCCCTCAACAACCACTTTCTCCATCCCCTCTTTTCAACCCTCCCCCTTTTTTCTTCCCTTCTTTCTTTCTTTCTTTCTTTCTTGCGTTTGCTCATGATTTCTTTTTCTTTCTCTCTTTCTTTAAACTCATGTTATACATTCCCTCACCTCAGTTTCCAAGGCAACTAATGAGATATAATTAATAAGAGCTATCGCAAGGGCACGCGAACAAAAAAGTGAAAAAGGAGGCTTTGAGAAATGTAGAGAGAGGTGGGGCAGTCTGCAAAACGCAGACTTTTTGCAGCACTGTGAAGCATTGCTTGGGGTGACATTTCTCATACTGGAGAAATGATTTAAATAACATTTAAAGAAGAGGGTAAAATGTTTATGATTTCAATACCCTGAAGGTGTTGGAAGAAAATCAAACACATATACTGTACGTGGTTTGCACAAAACATGCAGGCCAAAATGTTGACATTGTGAAATTAAAACAGGCAAATATTTCATAAATGGTTTACAGATTTAAAGCTGCATGTAAGAAGGCTGTCACACATCTTTCTTGTCCTATTTTATTAAAGGTCCCATATTGTAAAAATGAGATTTCCATGTTTTTAAAAAAAATATATTATAAAGTAGGTCTAGGTGCTATATAAATACTGCCAAAGTATCAAAACACTCAATCCACGGGGAAATACACACACAGGTCAGGACTTCCGTGAAGTTGTGATGTCACAAGTATACTAATATAGCAGATTTCCCTAACTGCCAGCCCACGGGCCATTTTCGACAATGATGGTAAAAGATAATGGCAAAGGGCAAAGGTCAAAGGTGCCCATGACTTCCCAGTCTCCCCCATTTCTAATGGAAATAGTAATGGAAATAAAAAAAGTACATTTTCAGAATATTGCGTTTTCTTGTAGTACTTGAACGTTGAAGTGGCCCTCCTATGAGATGACCAAACCAGCAGTGGCCCCAAGCCAATTTGAGTTTGAGACCCCTGATATACAGTATAGGTGCAAAGTGCAGCTATATTGCTGTTACAGTCATTCTCCGGCTGCAATGACACGATACACATGGTACAGAGAAATGACCAATCAGAGCAGACTGGACTTTATGATGAGATGGGAGTGAGAATGTGTTGGCTTTTTTCGGGAGGGGAGCTTAACGAGACAGGCACTAAAACTGAGCGGTTCAGACAGAGAGTGAATACATGTATATTCAGACAAACAGCATGAGAGAAATAAAGTGCTTTTAGAACATTACAGCATGTAAACACGTCCTCGTAAAAACCCAAAAATACAATTATGAACCTGAAAATGAGCATAATATGGGACCTTTACACAATATGTTTCCTTTTCTTCTGAATATTAAATCAGTCTGAACCTAACTCAATCGAGTAAGATATAAAAATGCTTTGTTCAAAAGCAGACAGTGACCTGCACAGTGGGGACAGTCACAAAGACAGCAGTGAGAGCCCGCGACTGAAATGGCAGCCAAGCAGACAGCGAGTGGTTAATCTGCCCTGATGACTGGTGGCTCAGTCCAACTCTCCAATGACCCAGCTGTAATCCCACGTTGGATCGATGCAAGTTCAAACAATCCTCCATGCAGCTCGCACCTTGCTTGGGCTGGGGGGGCTGGGGGGAGGAGGGGGGGGGGTGGTGCTGTAAGACAGGGACCAGGAGACGGAAAGCTACTTATCACCTCCAAAATGACATCAAAAGGAAAGAAAACCCCACAGGATGAACCTGCTCTCAATGAGAAAACGTTTCACTGCGGGCCACAGCCGACTGAATGCTTTCAGATAAATACCGGACATGTATCCAATCTAAAAAATCTGAATGGCGACGAGTGGATATAACAACCAATAACCAAAGGACATCATGTGCTGACAGCATTACCAGACAGACATCCTCCATCTCACTCTCACAGTACTGTCAGGAGGACTACGCAAGGTGACTTTGACTAAGTGCCTTGGGGTTTCATGAGAAAACGCCATTGACATTACATTAATTTCATGTCTCTTTTTTAACTGACTTAGTGCCACAGAGCCCTGGATACCACGGGGGGGAAAAAAAAAACGAAACAGACATTTTTGCTTTAGCTTCAGAAAGACAACAGTGACAAATAGGTGATCGGCGACCAACTTTTTCCTTACTTTAAGAGTCGTTACACAGAGGGAGGAGAAACTTTCCACATGCACCTCACGTGTGTTTGTGTGTTTGGGTTTGATAGCAGGTGTGTGTACGAAAAAAAGAGACAGAAAGAAAACAAGAGAGGAAGGGAGGGAGTGTGAGGCAGAGAGAGGACAGTATGACTGTGTTAACTATGTGGAAAGATGTAAGAGAAACAAGACTAAAAGAAGCACCCCGCGCCCATCCCATCCCACCTCAGTGGTAGTGTGCGGCAGCGGCGTTGTAACATAATTACTGCTGGGACACTTCTATTCCCAATGATCCATTTGCGTCAGTCAGGTTCTCGAGCGCAGCCAATGAATGGATTCTCAGTTTCTCAAGGATAAAGAGATGACCCTCTCCTAACAGTTATATCCATTTCATGTAGAAAAGCTACTCTCCTCCTCAAGGTAAATCCCTTGATGCATATTTGAGAGAAACTTTTATGGACAAAGAAAATGACGATAACTTCCTTGATGCAAGAATGCTGGGTGATGAATTATGTCTCATTAAAAATGAATGCACTTGACAACTGAGAGATCATAGACATTACAGTATGCTATAGTAGCCCTATAGTTTGTGCCTCTAGTATTACCGCTACATTTGAGTCACACAGCTAGGCATCCGAGTTTCCCAAAATAATTACGCAGCGATCTTTGAAAAACTAGAAGGTTGTTTAACACTTAAAAGGTTCAGTGTGCAGGATTTAGTGTCATCTAAAAGTGCAGCCTGTCGTGGAGTTTTTCCATCGACATCGTCGTTTGGACGTGCCGAGCCAAACTGATTACCCGTTTCAGCATGCTTCTTCCCTCCTCAGCTTCGAGCAGCTCCACTCGTGTGAGCAGAGAAAAAGGTGTTTTTAAAAGTCTCATGTGTTCAGCTCTCAGTACTTTTGTAGCTTCTAACTGAATCTCTGTGGTTTGATGTTTAGTTTCTCTCCTGCGTGGCCGTTTTTACTTTCAGAAATCTGCTTTATTTTACCGTTTCTTGTTCGCTTTTAACGGTAGAAGTTGTAAGTTGCTGCCGATGAAGACACATTTCCTGATTTTGCTGATTCTAAAGCTTCTGAATAACTAAATAACAAGGGACTTTTACTGTATTGAATTTAATGGAAATGAAATCTGATTTATACGGTTTTACAGCCGATCATTTCAACACTCGTCGGCTTCTAAATAACAACAGACGTCCCGATATAAGAACAGGAATATCTGTAGTAATATCTTACATATTCGTATCATTAGGAATACTTTTAAAAAATACTAATGTTTAAAAACACAAAAACGGCCAAAATAGCTGACACTGAGCTACCATAAAGCCTGAGTATATGGAAAAGTGGCAGAGAACTCCGGTGGCAAAAACAGTGAATGGCCTTATCTAGAGCCAGCAGTCCGTTCTGGGCTACAGTAGAAACATGGTGGACTCTGTGGGAGAGGACCCGCTCCGTAAATGTAGATATAAATGCCTCATTACGCAAGCACAACAACTCTTGCCAGTAGATGCTACACACTGGTCCTTCAACACAACAACTTTTTCCACAATTCTTAAAGATTCTTCAAACCATCTGGATGAAACAATATTCCGTCCACCCCACGGCAAAAATAGTTTTAACTCATTTCATCTCTTTTGTTCTCATCCAAACAAAGGTGGTAGCCAGAAATGACATATGTCCTCGCACAAATCTACTTGGTATACTGGTATACTGATTTTCATACAAAATATTGGGTTCATATTTTGATTGTATTTTACAGAAAGAGCAAAGACATATGTCATTTCCAGGTCCCTGGATTTGGAGATACAGTTGCAACTTGAGAAATGGGTTGAAATATATATATATATATATTTTATTGTGCAACGGACTGAACACATTTCTATCCAAATGGTTTAAAGAGTCTTTGACGATTCTGACTTTGACATATTTATTTTCTGGAAAACTTGGATGCTTAGCTCTGTGGCTCGACTTTCATGGTGACAGCAGACACAATCTGGGGCTGAGTGTCCTGCTAGAGTTTCAAACTGTTTTCTCCAAGTTACAGAGAACATTTATTGAGTATTTTAATAACCTGTCAGCCATTACTCCAGACTAAGAATCAAATCTCTGGCCTGTTTACTCCATGCATAATATGTCTTTCCTAACTTGACCTATTAAGTATGCTGGTGCCTCTGTAATTTATCCCATTTGCTCCATTAAATAACAAAGTTTAACTCAATAACAAGTCCTCCCACCACTTCTTCTCTTTTTTCCCCTTTCTTTAGTTCCAGTTAAATCTGCTGTACCTGTTCCGCTTCTACCAATAAAATGAGTTTCAAAGTATTTCTTATAGTAGCACAGAGGAAAGCGCCATTGTGACTTGAGAAACTCCTAAACTGTAGAAATAATTTCTAATCAGCCAATCTACAGTATCTCATGCTATATCTGTAAAATGCAATTGACAGACTAATAGCTAACTACTCACATCACATTAACGCCATTGGTTTAACAAACTATGTCTCTGAGCAAAAGCCCTCCATCACCAACATTCCTTATGACAGTATGTCACTTTAACAAGTCAAGGTCTTGACATGGCACGGCACCAGGACTCAGCACTCTGTATGGATGAACACTTCCTGTTTGTTGCTGAGTTACATGTTACGCAGCTCCGTCGCCAGGACAGAATATTGCAAACCACAGATATGTAACAGTTTCTCATCAAATCGTTTCTAAAGTGACGTAGTTCAGATCACATGTACATGAGCCGAGTTTTTCACCAGATGGATGGTGTGTAAGCTGGGAGATAGCTGCATAGCAGCAAACCAATGTTTTTTTTTAACAAGAGTTTGGGACAATAACTGCTGATTTGTGGAACAAACATCTTCATTTTAATCCAAACCACAATGTTTTTCCTAAACTCTAGCTTTGTTGCAGAAACTTAAAGTGATAGTTCAGAAGTTTTGAAGGTCGTATGAGGTAGTTGTGCATAGTTAGTGTATTAACTTCAAACAACGGCGGCCGGCCAGCGTGGAGAATCAGAGTCCTGACATGCACCCGTGCTCTGCACTGCTCGTCACAGGGACATGAGAAAACACACATGGCATTATTAGCCACCTAAAGAAGGCTCCCCTCAGAAGATAATACAACAGTTTAAATGATTTTCACCGATTTACTTTGCCGTCAGACACCACTTTCATTTGGCACATGCGCTGGTGTGTAGGTATACTCCTGTCTGATTATCCGTAACGGGGGACCGCCGACCGCCGTCGTATGAAGGTAATATATACCCTAACTATGCATAACTACCTCATACATAAACACTTCAAAACCTCCAAACTATCACTTTAAGGTTTTTTGGAATTTACAAAACTGAGAGCGTAGTGAAGCATCACAGTTTAACATGTAAAACTGACTGTAAATAAAGATTAGAAAAAAAGCGTTATTTATATGTATTTTACCATGAGCTCACATGGATATCCCCTACATAGAATATGAAACACACAACTGTAAAAAAATCTGAGGTTTATGAAACGTACAAATGTAACATATCCGTGCAGAAACGTACAGTGCCAACATTTATTTTGGCGATTAGGTTTGTGTTACATATCTGAATATGAATTTTCACTATTTCATTGTTTTTGTTTTTGTAAGAAAACATGTTATAAACTGGTGGAGCAAATATCTAAAAGAAAAAAACTTGGAATTCGTTCTGTTTTTCTAACACTTGCACACAGACACACAGACAAACAAACTAATGCATGCACGGTCCTAGAGGTTTATACATTTGCATTGCAGTACAGTACGGTGCTGTGGTCTGATGTGGTGCGATGGCATGTGTCCATTTGCATGGTTGTCTATCATCAGATGGACTTCTCACCAGGGAACAATAGTAATGCCAGCACCACAGGGAGCAACAGTCCCCCCCGCCCCCCCCCCCCAGGAACCCTGCGAGCTGTGTTAAGTGCCATGGCAGCCTTTTGATGTTGCACAGACCGCAACTCAGAAATGGTAAACAGCAAAGATGAACCAAGATCTTCCTCCAGGGGGAATCCACAGTGTAAGGATATTAGGGACGTCATGCATAATGTGTCTCAGCAGCAGCGCATTTACCCGATCTCGACACGTCTTTGAAACACTGAGGATCCAGATTAGACACTGAGATTCCAGATATTCCACCCCCCCCCCCTCCATGTTTGATGATCAGCACGTAGATTTAACTAAACAAATAGCGAGCGCCGCAGAAAGACAACAGTTTTTGGTACACATATATGTAGTCCACATTGTTTAGGATTACTATCTGCCTGCAGAGAATGTCTGCTTTTAATGGAAAAAAATTAAAAAGCTCAGAATAAATATTTGATTTTCTCTCCCCATTTTTGTCTTCCACTCGATGCCTCTTTCCCACAGTGTTCCATTACATAAAAGGTTTATGCAATCTGAGCAGTGAGGATGGCCATGAGTCATAACAACAGTGAAAGGGGCTAGCTAAAGTAGCATTGATTTTTTTTTCCCTTCTTCTTCTTCTTACAAGTTCATGTTATAGAATTAGGCTGTTAATGATCTCACACAGGCCTGTTATTCACACATTTTATTTCATGTAAAACATTTCAAATAACGCAACTACTCATCCATTTCTGAAAAGTGTGTGTGCGCAGTGTGACACAGATGGAAAGCGTATAAAATCTGGGTTTGTGAATGTTTGTCATGGGGTTTTATGTCATTACGTTTCTGTTCTGTAACACCGAGAGACGGTTTACATTTTGAATAATTATGTCTGCTTTTGTGAATGATGTGTAGAGATGGGAACTGACACCAACGGCATTATCAATTCTGCTTATCAGCCCGATTCTTTATCGATTCCCTTATTGATTCCTGTGTATTACTGTTTATTATTATCTGAGTCCGAACACAGTGTAGAAAAGGTGCTAATGTTATTATAACAGGCTAATTACCCTTGGTAATGGACGTGCTGCTCGATTAGTAAGCAGTGGTACTCGTGCGTGGAGTGTTAAATACACGGCATTCCTGGAATTTAAACCCATGTTTGCAGAAAGATGTTTCAGCATATTGCTGGTGTTTCCATCCTAACTTGAAATGGTCGTTTTACAAACATTAACAGCAGTACTGTTGTCATATTTCTTTGTGAAATGAAGCCACACTTTGAAGCGTTTCTTCCTCTCCGCCATGACTCCTTCTTGTTGCAAGTTTCCAGCAGCATAGACGCATGAGTCATTGTTTTGCAATGCGCAACTGTCAGAAAAACATGCCGGCTTTGATAAAAGGAATTGATAATCTCAGAGGCATACGATTCAGATGGATTGGACAATTTGGAACCGGTTCTCGATTTCCATCCCTAATGATGTGTTTTAACAGTAAACAGCAGTTTCAACAGCAGACTATCCCTGAAACCCCTATTTTCACAGGGCGGTCGGGAACAGAAATGTGCAAGGCATTTTTTTATCACTGATACAAGTATGGCTGGTTTTCATTAAAAAGATTTTGATACTGATACGATACCTTGACTTCAATGCCAGTTCCTGTTTTTGTTTTTTTTTCTTATTTTAACAAAAAGAAATGACAGCATTACACATTACGGGTTTACACATTACAACGTGTAATGCTCGATAGTATCGAAGCAATTTGGTCGGTGCCATAAATCAGTTTTGTGCAGCCCTTGACAAAAGTTGACTTCAATCTGAGAGATTTTTTCTCTTGTCTATCTCACTTTGCAAATCTATTGACATCAATGAACAGCATTCACTGAGCAAATAATCTGAGGGGCATTTATGCAACTACAGTTTCTCCCAAATCAGATGATGTGTGCGAGCTGTCACATGAACACTGTGTGCAAACAGTGTGATAGAGAGGGAGGGAGTCAGACAGAGAAAGGGAGAGAGAGAGAGAGAGAGAGAGAGATAGACCCCCACAGGCCCTGCTGCTGCTCTCCTCTCCAGGAATCTTTTTAGTCAAACTGTTTGCTGACCGCCTCTGGTCCTGAGTCCCAGGGCCAGCGGCCTCCTCAACCCTTATATGCGTTCTGAACACCCCTGGCAGTTGGACCAGTGACAGAGGTTGAGGGGCGGAGGGAAACAAAATCAAGAACAACACAGTCTGACATGAATACAGGCTGGCAACAGCTCACTGGTGGAAACACTACACCACTTTCAACTACATTTACAGCCCACAGCACACAGATGGAAAGTGGACTGGGAGAAAGGGAGAGGACAGACGGGCAGACGCACAAACAGCGGGCAGACGCACAAACAGCGGGCAGACTCGACACCTCACTCACAATCACAGTCACACTATAGAGAGCTGGGAACTGGAGACTGGAGATGCAGTGACAATACTTTTTGAATGCCCTTGATTTTTTTTTAAAAGACTAGTTTTAACTGAATTAAAAAAAAAAGACAAATTACATGCCAGAGTGCAAAGATTTTGGAATCGTGTCCACTTAAATATATTATGCTCATTTTCTTTTTTAATGCTTTAATGTAAAAAAAACACAATTTTTTTCACAGTGTCTGTCTGAATATACCTGTATTCACCCTCTGTCTGAAACGCTCTGTTTTCGCACCTGTCTTTTTAAGACCGCCTCCCAAAAAAGCCCAGTCTGCTCTGATTGGCTGATAACAGACCATCCAATGCAGGCTGCAAGTATACGCTTAAATTTCGATTTCACTTTAAGTAAACAACCCTACATTACTACATTACCGTGAGTTTCGGTAGGTTTAGAAAAAAACATCATGGTTTGGATTAAAAATTATGTTAAAATGTTTCAACCGGGACGCAAACTCCTGGTCTCCTGCATGAAAGTCCTG
>JAOVVB010053042.1:0-14625 GCA_028570985.1 Heterobranchus longifilis
GACAGAGAAGGACAAGGGGGAGGGGAGGGAGGAAGGGGAGAAGGAGGTGTTGAAGGAGGAAGAGGTGGAGAGGATGGAGTTGGCTGAGGAGAAGAGTGAGGAGAAGAAGAAAGTAGACGAGGAGGGGGTCAATGACGAAGAGGAGAGGCAGGAGAAAGGAGAGAAGGAGGCAAGTCCAGGGTCAGAGGAGATGGAGGTGGAGGTGGAGGGCGGGCCAGAGCAGAGGGAGCAGGGGGACAGGAGTAAGGGAGAGGAGGGAGAAACAGACAGTAAACAGGCGCCTACAGACCTCCAAAATGAAAAGATCCAGGAGACCCAGTCCTCTGAACCACCCGTACCCCCCCAAGAAGCACCAAACACCAGTCCACAGCCCCAGATCAGCCGCCCTGCAGAGGGACCGGCAGTCTCTGAGACCCTGGGCTCCTCTCTAGCCCCAGAACCCCAAACAGCCTCCACGGAGCCCGGGCAGAATCTCATCGCCCCTGACCTTGAGGTCCAGGACTCTGCAGCCAAGAACCCGGCTGCAGAAGAGAAACCAGGGGACGAGGCACCCCAAAAACCTCCCGATTCCCAGGAGGCCCCCAGCATTCCCCCCGCAGCCACTAAGGAGGGCGAGGGAGCGGAAGGGGACGGCGGGAGAGGGAGGAAGAAGGAAAAGGAGCCAAAGAAACGCCGCAGTCACAGCAACAGCTCCTCCTCGTCCTCCTCCGGCTCCTCCTCCAGCGGGAGCTCCTCCTCTTCCTCCGGATCCAGCCGCTCCTCCTCGTCCTCATCCTCCTCTTCGTCCTCGTCGTCCAACAGCAGCAGCCGAAGCCGCAGCCGAGACAGCGGCAAGCGCAAGAGGAGGCCCTCGGACAGGGCCCGGGACAGGAAGAAAGGAGAAGAGAGGAGTCACCGTAAGAGAGGAGGGAGCAGCGGAGGAGGAGGCGGGGACTCGAAGGGATCCAAGGAGAGGAGGAAGAGGAGGAGCGAGGAAGGGAGGGGCAGGTCGTCCCGGAGCGATAGGGAGCACAAAGATAGAGACAGGAAGGACAAGAGACACTAAAGTAAAGCTGGAAAACACTGCGGGAAAATTAACTATTTACTTCATGTTTTTAAACTAGCAGCTTCCCTTAAAACGCCAGACGGCCTGTCGAGGTTTTAACGTAGGATCTTTTTCTCAGTGTAGGGATTTATAAGTCGACGTCAAAAAGGATTTGAAACCGTGGATGACTGGTTATAATTTTCCCTTTACTTGGCAAAAGAAATGTGACCTGGACTTCTAGTCTCTGATTGGACCCCTTACTAAACTACACTATTCGAGTCTTCATTTTAGTCCTGTCATTTTTTATCTTCGGCCTGACATTTGGGTTTTAAAAAGGTCTTTGTGGCACTATGATGATAAGATGGTGTTGAATGTTTGTTTTTCATCCTGATCATAACGCCATAGGCCGCGGTATCGGTGGTTATAATAGCAGTAACCATTAACGTACAGTAGTTGTGTTTTCAAGTTAATGTGACAAGGCTGTTAATCCTCATTTATTTGATCAATGTCAAGGCCCTTGTATCTTCATCGCGTTGGGTACATGTGTGATTTGCTCAAATGGTGGTCTTTGGAAATGTTTTTCCTTTTTTTTTGTACCGACTGAAAATCTGCTTCAAATTAAAGGTGAGATAATGGTGGAAATGTGTGTAATGTGGTATTTATAAACTAATCGGATTCCACAGAACACGTCTAGTCCACGTTCTGGCTGCGCCACGGTTTTGCTCCCACCTCCTCACGGCGTCATGGCCCACGAGGAGCGTTTCAGAAGTGGAGTGCTCGCAAGTGCAACCCACAGACGTATAAAGAGAACAACTAACAAAACAACTGTTTACTTTTTACTGCCTGTCTGCCGTTGACTTGCTCTTGATTTGGTCGTTTTCTATTGATTGTTGTGCTTCTACTGTGGGTGAGTAAGATATGGTAAGTCAGATTTATCTTCTGTGGAGGAATATATTACATTTCAGTTTATCTGTGCAGTACTTGTGTATTTAAGTGTTGGACCTGTAACTAAAAACCCACAATATTAAAATTGTAGGGGCTGTAACACTTTATGACCAACAACAATATCCACACAAGTCGTTCTCCTACAAATCAGTTTAATAGAAAAATCTCACATTTGATAGATCCATAAACCCTGGAAATAAATTCACAAAATCCAAAATGATAATCCTCTGCGTTGCTTGCTGTACAGTTACATCAGCAGAGATCCAGATAACTTGTTTAAGTGAAATAACAGGTTGTGAGCTCTTGATCCAGTCCCTTTTGTGCAGAATCTCCCTACATGGTCGTTTGCTCTGTTGCATCCTTGGAAATGTTTCTCTCCACTGATTTCACTTGGTTGGCAGAGTCTCGTTTCTTGTTGCTTTGCTGCATCAGTAACGGTTTACAACATATTCCACTGATATACAGTTCACTGCGGCTGGTCTGCCAGGTCATTCTGCTCAAAGTATCTGCAGGAAAGACAGGAATTAGCATTAGCAGGCATACATATAAGGTATATCTAGTATATATCATTCACATAGTAATATGTTGGGATAATAATCACTGAACAAATTAGATATTGGTCATTAGGACCACAAACTCTTGAGAACTCGTACTCTCTTGGGTTTAAAGGGATAGTTTGGGATGTTTTGATGTCTTCTCTATAGTCAGTGTATTACCGACAGTAGCAGCCCTGATATATAAAATGTTATGTAAAGTACTCGGGACAGATACCTGGCAACAAGACAGATGAGCAGGTTGAGGGCTGGTAGTTTCTCATCCTCCTGACTCTCCTGTGGAAGCAGAAACAAATGGCTAAGAATTAGGGATGGGACCATTTTATTGAAAATCACGATAAAAAAACAAGTTGATCGTGGTGAATTTCCATTATCGGAGTAACTCTGAATATCCTCAAGAATTGACTGCAGTTTACTACAGTATCAGTATCTGTGATGCAATACAAACGTTTGTTTCTTAAAAAGTTGTAATGTTCTGAGAAAAAAGGCGTAATGATTTGAGGAAAAGTCAATGTAAAAAAAAAAAAAGTTGTAATGTTTCGTGGAAAAAGTTGTAATGTTACTACTACTACGAGTACAGCAAACACACACTTGGTAGTATTACTCAGAGGATAGCAGTAGTAGAGTAACAGTGAATTGTACCAGTGTGCTGCGGAGCTGAGCACATCTCCTGGCCAGCTGTCTGATGGAGGAGTGAGCTTCAGGAAGCAGAGGTTTCTCCAGGCAGCCCAACAGAGCGTACAACCAGCGACCCTGTCAGACAAGAAAACACACAATCATTCAGTAAAACAATTACATTCATCATGATTACAATGGCCAAGCAAAAACCCTGCCTCCACTTACTCGATTAGTCAACTAATCTGCCATTTTGGTCTAAAATCTCTTTAGTCAATTTTTTGTTTTTTTGATGCTGAATGGCTTATTTACAAGAAACTTGTCAGCACATCTCTGGTAAACACAAGATTTAAAGTGCTTTTGCATGCTTTGCATTTGTGCAACTCAGTTTTACAGATCTGTCGATTAAATCAACTAATCGATTAGTCGACAAAATCGTATGAGTGTTAGTCGACTTAAACCGGAGATATACTTGCTTTTAACTACACGAACGCACGACGCTGCCTCGCGTATTCTGTGTCCGTTCATTGTGTACATACTCAGAAATTAACGCGATGCAACGTCTACACGGACGGGTGGTTAAACAAGTATATATCCGGCTTAAGAATTTCTTGAATCGAGGACAGCCCTCGTGCATCTGAGTTACAGCGATTCTTGTATTGAAAACAATGAGCATAGTTTTCCACCTTCACCACTGCAATGTGATTGTAGCGTCGGACTTTAGCAACCAATTAAAAAATGTGGACAAAAAAGTTAATTTCCAACCTACTAGTGACATAATAAACAAAACTCACCAACTGTGGAACAAACTCGTGTTCCTCAAACCAACAGATTAGAACGTCCAGCACCATCAGCACTGTGGACTGTAGACAGAGAGATAATAATCAGACTGTTGCTGTTTCAGAGTGACTACGTTTACATGCACACAATATTATTTTTTGCCCCTATTCCGAAAAAGACAATATTCCTACTAAGCTGTTTACATGGATACTGAAAATGAATATTCCACTAATATTCCCCTTTACCTGCAGCCATGCAAAATAGGATTTATTCAAAGTTTTTCACTGGTGGCAGACAGCCTCCCTTTTACATTCCTCCCACCACTTTCTTGAAAAGGTCGGTGTTGTGATGTTTGCACATGTACAAAAACCTGTTGATATCCACTTTCCATAATGTTTCATGTGAAGGTGGCTCACATCTCCATAATGTTTAAAAGTAGGTGTTTTTGTCCTTATGACCAGAAATGTCTGCTTTGCTTTTGTGCATGCATCTCTACTCCTACCTGTTGGTTTGTGTACAATAACCATAGCAACGCACAGAGCTGACCGTAGGCTGTAAATTGGCTGTAACCTAAACCATGTCCAAAGAATGCTTCTAAAACCTGAATAATACCAACAATCTGAATCTGAAAATTCTATATCTGGAAAAAGGCCTTTTTCGCAATGTCCAAACGGAATATGCTGTTTACATGACCTTGATCAAATGATGAATATTGTCATATTCTGAATAATAGTGGAATATTAGTGTGCATGTGTAAATGAGGAGCTTATTTACCTGGTTCAGTCTGCTGACTATGCTGAGGAAGGGAGGGAAGCCCATCTGTGCACAGACATGCTTTGATTATTATATTACATGACACGCTTTTGTATAATAATAATAATAATAATTTAAAAAACAATTTTATACATTTATCAGCAAGTGGCAGAAGTTACAAGTTGTGGAATACAATCCAGTACTTTAGTTTAAAGACACACATTCTTCAAACTTGATGAATTTTGCTGACTGTGAGAACATCCACACACACATTCATATCACCTTGCTATAATCCAGTGCTGGCTCTGTTTCAGCTTCTGTGTGGCAGGATACAGTACCCAGATAGACCGTCTCTCCTAAACAAAACCTCTTCCAGCCCTCCTCGTCTGTTAGCTTCGGCTGTAGGATACACACATCAAAATGTAGCATTTTATTTACTTTTATTTTTTAAACTATTGAACTATTTGCGACCATGCCATGTCCTCACCATCAGCACGTTGTCGTCCAGAGTGTGGCTGCTCCAGTGATCCCTGTTCTTTGTGATGCTCTGAAAGCAAAATGCAGAACCCACAAACAGTTTGACTGTGAAAATAGTAAACATACTCCTGAGTTGACCTGGAAGTTGTTTCGTGTGTTTTGTTTTACCTGTCTGACATCTGAGAAGTTACCGACTTGATGCTGCTGCCAACTGAGGCTGGGGGAGAAACCCACTGGAGCAGCATGACAACCTGCCACCTGAAACACAGAATCCCACCTAATTTCATACATGACAGTGACTGGATTTAATTTGTATATTTAATACTTAAACGGATGATTAATTCTTAGCTTGACTCAAATAAACAGTACAAATCACATTAAAATGATCATTAAGGTAGATACTGCACTGTATGTTTATGCATTAATGTTTTCATTTGAAATGACGTGTCATAGTGCAGATTCACTCACAGAGGCATTAATTGTTTGTTTCTTCTTCAGTTTCTTGGGGTCAATCTGAGCGACCACCACCTCTGGACACAGTGATGCCTCCAACCTGATGAAAAGGACAGACAGCATTCAAGTACACGAGTCATGACTAACGGTAACTTGCTCAATGGACACACTCTTTCTCACAAAAGGTCTAATAATTACATCAGGAATTACATACAAGCTGTAACTGTATACATCTGTTATGGACCAATAAAGTCAACTTGTGGCTCGGGGCTGGGGCATTCCACTGCATAAACGTGGCAGCCGTGGTGGGCGGGGGCTTGAGGTCAGATTATTATTTATTTTTTTATTACTTTTTTGTGGGAAAACCATGTTAAACAAAATAATACTCATAGCAGAGTATTTTCATATATTTAAAAACGTGTGTGGAGGAGGACTTTAAGTGTACCCCTGGTATGGACAGTGTAGTGTGTGCATACACTTGATGTAGGCTTACTTGGGTTCTTAAAATAAAGAAATACATAAATAACACTGTCATAAGTAGGCCTACAATTTGATAGTCGAGTCATGGTTTATTTTTGTGTGAGTAATGTTAGAGCAAAGCGTGGAAATTGAAGCATAAATCTTGAATCTGAAGCATAAATATGTATTGTAAGTAACACTGGCTGTCACAGTAAAATTCTACTTTCTGACTTTGATACACGAACCTAGTCTACTATTGACACTATTTCCGGTGGCAGCACCAGTGTAGCTACACAGTAGGTTCTCCTCTGTCCACACGGCGAAAAAAATTAGTTATTTGAGGTGAACTTACTGGACTTGTCGGAGGTATTCTCGGGGGTTTCTCGGTGGTCCATTCAGGTCCAGGTCCTCTGCACTGGCTCCAAATTCAACGGGCAGCAGCCTCGGCATCAGCTCCTCCACGTCCGACTTCATTTTCAACTATCTGTAAGCTAATTTCTATCAAAACATATTAAGTCAAAGGTTGCCAAGTATGAACAAAGCGCCTACGTGCAAACAAACAACAATATAATTTCTCTGGCGACCAAAACAATGATTTTTTTCGCAGGTGGGGAAACAAATATTCAACTAGGTAGCCATCTTGTTTTTAAACGCGGAGTAATGACGCCGTATTTGTGCGCGGCGTTGATTGTCATGGGGATGAACGGTTATGTCTATAAGGTAACCCTAGATTAGCAAAACCCGACGAAAACGGTCAAAAACTCTTGTGAGACTCATTTCCCGACCACCTAACCCAAACCATACCATTCAAGGTTAATGCATAACCATACCAATCTAACCTTAACTATCCGAGATGTATGCCTAACCCATAGAAATATAATTGGAATCCAATTTAATTTCTATGGCCTAACCTTACCCGTCTCGCGAGACTTTGGTAAATCTAGGGTTGCCCTCTAGCCACGGCCGTGATGAACGCCACACGTGTTGTCATCTTTTTAGATGAAGGCCGAAGTCCACAAAATGTCCAAAGCAATTTATCTGTCGCTGTTTGTTTACTTATTTATTTCACTGTGAAATTATAGAACTTTCCCTTTAATATTAAAATAAATTAAATAAAAACCCTTGACCAGTGACCAGATAATGTGTTGTATTGCAGGCAGCTCTTGGTTGTTAATGATTATCCTCATGCAAGCCTTATATCTTATCTCAGCTCTCTCATTCACTATTGAGTCTTCATGACAGCAACAGCTTAGAGGCAATGTCCACTTGCCAGCACGGCCAGCTGCAGTTATTTTGGACTTATTATGGACATTTTCTCTTGATACACTCCTGGTAAAACAACAACAACAATGGCTGTTTCACAGGCTTACAAAATCCTGTGGGGTACAGGCATAGTTTTTGTGATTTTACCTCACTTACATCTGGGATTGTTGTCTGACTACAAGATCTGTGGAGATTCTGAGTGTGAAAGTAAGTTTTAAACGGCTTATATATCATTCTAGTTTATGATATAGGCTACACTTTATATTTTCAAAGCTTTCTTTATGATAATAATAATTTTTCTGTTTTCATTAATACATTTAATGCATCCATCCATTTCCTATTTTAATCACCTCTATGTGTCTGTGTCTCTTGTGTGTGTAGGCCTGATAAGCAGAGTCCAGGCCATCAGGGACCACCGTGGTAAGGACTGCCGTTTCCTGAGCTTCAGACAGGGAGACACAATCTTTGTTTACCACAAACTGACGGGAAAGAGAGAAGACCTCTGGGCAGGCACCGTGAGTCGGATATCTCCATCTATTTGCCTTTCTTTCTGTTTCTCTCTTTAAAGCAGAATGTAATGAATAACACACCCAAAACAGACCCTCACCTCAGATTCTAGTTTAAAGAGATTAGTCTTGATTATAATACAGATAGATATAGATAGTACAGATAGTCAGCCCTGATTGGCATGTTTACACTGTAAACACAAACATCCGTGAGAGCACTCATTTATATATGATGATATAATTACAACAGACATAATGAGTAAATAATTATAAACACTGTGCTGACCCAACATCACCACCAATCACTTTACTTATCCACTGTATAAGAATGATATTGCTTTTCAGAGCATAATTATTTATTAAAGTGACTTTCTTAAAATAATGACCAATGCTTTTTGAACCTTGGTGATTTGACTAAATGCTCTGAAATCACACAGTACTGCTTTAAGTGGCTTTTGGCTTAAGTAAAGACTGAATGAATCTGTGCGAATATTTATTTTACTGTGGATACAAATACAAACCTAAAACACAAAAATGCTTGTTAGGACTTTAAACACCTTGTATTCTGCTCATTTTCAGGTTCTTACTTGTATTTTGGCTTTCTACTAGAACATGTTTACATGCTTTAATGTTCAAAAAACATTGTTTTTTCAAACTGTCTGTCTGAATATATCTGTATTCGCCCTCTGTCTGAAACGCTATGTTTTAGTGCCTGTCTCTTTAAGCCCCCCTCCCAAAAAAGCCCAGTCTGCTCTGATTGGTCGGTGTTTCCGGGTTTTCCGCATTTGCATTCTCTGCATCTCTGCACTGTAGCAGAGCAGCACTTTCTACTTTTATATAGTTTCGTTGTGACATCACAACCGTACAGAAGTCCTGGCGGCTCGTTTAAAGGCAGAGTTTCTAAATACGGGCTGTGTGCATTTCTCCATGGATTGAGTGTTTTGATACTTTCACAGTATTTACAGCATGTAGACCTGCTTTATAATCAAAAGAGACACAAATCTCACCTTTTACAATATGAGAAACATATGGAATGGGTTGGATAGACTGTAAGTAGTTCTCAGTATAATGAGGAGTACAAGATTATAGTTAGATCTGACACCAAAGCCGTCTAAAAAATATGTCAAGATTTAAAAATAACAGAAATACAAGTCACCATAATTGCCTTTTCTTTTTTACAGCCAAATATTGTATTTCCAAGTATCATATTGAATTTAAAGAGTTCTACCAGAATCTAATAGAATAGTACTATGGGGAAAATCTGTCTCAATTAAAGCCTCTTTTCTACAGCTGTTAACAATGTCATGATTTTTTTATTTGCACCTCTTAGCTATAAATGTAATCACAACTGACACTGAAAAGGACTCCTTTAAAGAAATGAGAGAACTGTGCTTCATCACCTTCATTTCCTCTCCTCTTGATTGCTCTTTCTGTTTTTCCACAATGCTGCCGCAGCTTAACAGAACTGTGATGGCTGCTGTGCTTCCTTTTGATTTCAGATTGACAAACAGTTTGGCTATTTCCCAAAGGATGCAGTGCAAGAGGAGCAGCTTTATGCTCCTGTGGAGAAAGTAGTGGAAACACAGGTAAATAGGCATTGATTTCTGTAGCGCTTCAGCTTAGCAGCTTTGAACAAAACTTATTCTTTCATAATAACTAAAGCAGGTAAATGGCACTGTAAATAAATAAAATAAAAGAAGTAGTTAGTAAATTGGTATATTGAGATACTACAGGAAAAAACTATTTTGAAATTTTGGGCTATTTTGCTTCCATAACATCTTCTTTCAGACTAGTGGAAAGAAATCATCCAAAATACACATTTAGGTGTTTATTTTACTACACTTTGTCTATATGCATCTGTAGATTTCTCCTAAATTCACAAAAAGTTAGCATTAGATAATGCCTCATTTGCATGTTTATCATAACATTTCAGAAAACCTGAAATACAAAACATAATTGTCTCAATGTAATGTTGCATGGTGGTATCTACTAAGTAATATTTGTACCCTATTCACCTGTAGTGTCTTGCTAAATGTATAGAATTTTACAATACGTATCTTTAAAGGTGTTTTTTTCTCATACTCCAGAAACCTCCAGTTCAGTAGCACTTACACACACCAAGCTTTCCAGTTTGACTCCTAGCTATATCCTTTAACAGAGGGGTGTGTTCATATATGATTCATAGCCTGATTTATAGAACATTCTATTCCTAAAAAAATGGTGAAAATAGAATTTCTTTATGGCTGTTGACAGTATTTTCTGAGATATTTAAAATTTCTTCTGTAAAAACCTGTTAATATTTCAACAAAATGAAACAATAATGTTTAACCTGGCTTTAACCAATGTTCAAATTTCTGTTCTGAAAATGTATGCCAATTAGCAAATATTTTATAAAATAATGCACATAATAAACATAACATTTCAGAAAACTTGTAATACAAAAAAATAATTGTCTTAAGTAAACAACTGGAGAAGTTTCATGGTGATATCTATTAGTTAAAATGTTTCCTCTATTTACCTGTGGTATCTCCCCTTAACAATGAACTAAATAAAAGCCATCTTCTTAATTTTCTCTCCTCATTCAGAAATCTGATTTCTTCTGTATGGATGAGTTTGGCTACCCCATTGACTCCAGTCATCTGGACAGTGATGATGATGATGAGGATGATGATGACGATCATCATAAAATCCAAAACCAGGAGTCAGAAACCACCCAAACCACTCCAAACACAGATGACACAAATGCTTCAGCATCCAAAGATCCCTCTACAGAATATCCACTTTCAGCGCAGGAATCCGACGGCGCATCGACAGAAGAGGACGAAAACAAAAATGCCGGCGATGCTGCTGCTGCTGGGACTCACGAGGAAGCACGGGACGAACAAGGTGGGTCTGCTCCACCCTCTTCCTGGCTCGGCTCTTCTGTGACAGGATGGTTAGGTCTGTCTAAAGAGGAAGACACCTGCACTTTGGCTGAAGGACAGGGAAAAGAGGCTTCTGTGGCTTCCTCGGTGGTGGGGTGGCTGGGGTTTGGAGGAGAAGGAAAACCTGATGATACTGTGCAAAGTAGAGAAGAAGAAGACAGAGAAACTGCTGATTCCTTCACTTCAACCATGACTGGGTGGCTTGGCTTCAGAGGAGGAGAGAAAAAAACAGATCATTCTGTAGAAAAAGAGCAAGATGGCGAAGAACCAGCGGAGACATTCAGGAGTAGGAGGATGTCTCTGGACCTAGAAGGCAGCCAATTACATGAAGAGGAGAAAAAAGAGATGGGGACATTGGATTGGCTAGGTAACGGACTGTCGAGCACGCTGGGGTTTGGCTTGACCAATCAGGAGTCAGCGCATGAAAGGGAGACAATCCAGGAGGAGAAAGAACAGCCAGCGTCTGGTTCTTGGTTGGATATGGGGATTGGGGACATTTTAGGCTTCAGGAAAGATGAGAGTGATGAGAGTACAGGACGTGGTTTTAAGGAGACAGAAGATGACAACACCTTAGAAAAAACAACAGGCTCAGAGAATGTGGATACCAGTCAAATTAAAGAAACTAGCAATGAATCAAAGATGGAAGAAACTCCAAAAGACCAAAATGCCCCATCAGAGATCAGAGTCAGCGCTGACAGTAATAATAACGGTATAGCTACTTCAGGCATTAGCAAGGATAGTGTCTTACCAGAAGATGCAGAATCCAAGGTCAATGAAAAATATATTTCTCCTCAGACCACAGAGAGTATGGAGGTTGAAGATCAGCAGATGCCCAAATCAATAGGACATGATGGTGAGGGTGATAACAGAGAGCCAGGAGAAGAAGAAATGAAAGCGGCAAGTGACAGTGATCAAGATTCTTTGACACAATCTGACATCAACTTAGGGCCTGACTTGAGTTCTGTGGGACAATCTGTAGGCGAGGTTGAGGAGGACAAAACAGAGGACGTGCTTGAGAAAGGGGCCGAGGTCCCGAATCAGATCGATAACACAGAAGAATCTACCGATACTTCTGTTAAAATTGGCGTGAGTAGTCATGAAGGTGAAGGGAATAATGCAGAGGCTGATGTACTTCTGCGAGAAATTCCCACAACTCAGACTGATGGCTCAGCAGAAGTCAGCGGCGGCAGTGCAGGAGAGAGCAGTGAAAAGAGTCTGACTTACTTATCATCAGGCACAGCTGAGGACAGAAATGAACCAATCTCCACCGAGGAAACCAATGTTGATCATTCAGATTTGCGAGCTGTGATTGACACAGAAATTGAGACACATCAGGGTAAGTTAGGAGAGGAGGGCAGCTCTCAGGAATTTGGATCATCCCATTCTACTAACAGAAGTACTGAAACGACGGACGAAAATGCCTCAGAGGAGGACAGAAGAACGTTTTCCACAAGTGAGAGCACAACACAGAGTGATGGCGATGCACACGAGCTAAAGGAAACCGTTAAAGAAGCTGAGACAGATAGTGAAAACAAAATTCAGACTGAAAGCCAGACAACAGGGTTTGAGGAATACATTTTGAATGAAAGTGGTCTCAAGTCAGCTATAGGCTCTGAAACTGAGACTGAGGAAGTGGAGGAGTCAAAGGAGGAGGAAAAGCAGAGGGATATAGAAGAGTTAAAGGAGATTAAGGAAGAGGGGGAACAACAGGAAGTGGAGGGGATACAAGATATAGAGGAATTAAAAGAAAATAGGAAACAGGAGGAAGTGGAGGAGATAAACGAGGACAACCAGGAGGAGGAGGGGGAGTTAAAGGAAGAGGATGAGAAGGTGGAAATGGAGGAGATAAAGGAGGAGGAGAAGCAGGAAGAACTAAAGGAAATGGAGATTGAGAAAGAGTTGAAGGAAGATGAGAAGCAGCAGGAGATAGAAGAGTTAGAAGAGGAAAAGCATGAAGAGGTGGAAGAGTTAAAAGAAGAAGAGGAAAGGGAGGAGTTAGAGGAGGTGGATGGAGTAAAGGAAAAAGACAAGAAAGAGGGTGAAGAAAAACAAGTACAATCTCAGAAAGACACTGACAGTCCAGAGTCAGAGAGCAGCGAGAAAGAGACGCAAGATGAGAACAGCTCGGAATCTGTGTTCTCCGAGAGACGGACTGAAAAGATGGAAGAAGAGGAGAGAGAGGGAGAAGATGAGAAACAGGAGGAGGTTGAGGAAAAGCAGGAGATGGAGAATGTGGAGGGTAAGAGGAGGAACAAAGAGGGAGAGGGGATCCTTAAATGTTCGAATGAGCTTTGTCCTCTAGCTAACATAGATGGATTTGTGAGGGACAGAGATGGAGATGCGAATAGGTTGAGCTCAATAGATGAAGGAACAATCGAGACAGGAAAGCAAAATCCAGTGGCTGTGAATGATCAGATAATAGCAGATAGAACAGGAGAGAGTGTGGTGGTACCAGCTGAAGGCACGGAAAGAGATGAGGGTGGAATACAGGAGGAGAGAAACGATGAGGCAAAGGCCCAAAACAGCCTTCCGAATCAACTTTTACTTGGCCAGGCAGCTGAAAACCAAGAAGATGATCAACTGTATTCTAGTTATGCAGACGACACTGAGCTTTCTGTTGACGATGGGCTCCGTCGGGGGGATAAAACGAAGCCCGAAGACACTGAAAGCAGCAGCAATGGGATTTCCTCTGAGAAGGAAACGGAGCACTCTGATCATAAGTTAGACACAGAGGGGGACACTGACAGGGAAGAGCATGATGATGTTAGAGTGAATGAGGAAAAAGATCGTAATACAGTGGAATTCAGGACAGAGGAAGGAATGGAAATTCCAGTTTTGTCCGGTGACCCTGTTGAAAGCCAGGCTGTGACATCTGAACAATCTGTTCTGTCTGATGGTCACAATAAAGGGGCAGCAGAGGCAGGAAGTGGAGGAGCGTTCGGCCTCTTCAAAAACGCCTTCAGCTTTTTCAGCCAAGCACCCGCTGTCGCCGAACCTGAGGGACCTGAGGAATCTACCCCAAGTTTGCATTCAAACACAGGCGAGACATCCGAGGCACAAGCCTCTCTCACCCCTGAGCAAAATCTGGATTCAGTTACTGAGTCAAGTCAGGTGTACATACACGATTCTCCTATCACCGTGTCACAACAGCAGCAGCCGCAGCCTCCCTTCACAGAGACCCAGACGTCATCTCCGTCCCCAACGCAGACCCACTCTCATCCCACAGAAACAAAAACCCTCACCAAACACTACAAGAACCTCCTCGCCTACATGAGCGCGGATGAGACCACTATTCTGACAGAGCTCTTTGGGCAACACAAGCTACAGTTTTTGGATTACATTTTAGGAAGCTCAGAAACAACGACGGATGACCCCGATAACGATGAATCGATATTGTTGGATATAGAAAGACTTCTGCACCATCACAGGGAGGCGCTGGTCGCTCCGAGCATGAGGCTCGTGGATGCACCGCAGGAGGATAAAGAAAAGACCAGAGCGCTCATCACACTTCAGAAGCTAGAAATGCTGTTGGCAAGAGTGAGAGAGACTTTCAACACAGGTGAATCAGACATCAGTAACATCAACTATCAAAGCATTTTATGTCATCGCTTCAAAGATCAAGGCTGATATTAGCAATACTTTAAAGGGATAGTTCGGATGTTTTAAAGTGGGGTTGTATGAGGTAGGCCTACTTATTCATAGTTTTCAGTCATGTGACTGGCACGGTAGTCTCGCGATACCAGACAATCAGCGATCTCTGCTTACCGATCATCTGGGGACTTCTAATGCAAGGTAGTTACTTGGACACCAGCAAGAACGTCCGGTAGCAAAGTAACACCCCTTACATTTTGGCAAAGGACCACAAAGGACAC
>JAOVVB010053083.1:0-14624 GCA_028570985.1 Heterobranchus longifilis
TGCTGTAAGTGATTTACACTTTGTTAAAATAAGTGTTAAATAGCTCTACATTCTGACAGCCATCACTGATATAGAGTGTGTGGTCAGTAATGTGTCTCTCCCAGTCCCTCCGCTCTGCAGTAAACAGAAAAGACATTTCTGGAATCCTCTCTCCTGATTGGATGGGAACAGGGTAACAGAAAATGTATTTTCTGTATACTGCAGAGCAGAAGACCCATGTTACTGACAAAACACTCTATATCAGTGATGGCTGTCTGAATGTAGATTTAGATTTAAAAAAAAATAAAAATGAAGAAATGAAACCTTTAACCCAGTACTTTTAACTAAAGGGGTTTTATTTCTATATATATATATATATTTTTTTAAAGCAAACAATGGTGGGGGCGGTGGGCAACTAATGTAATTGGTGTATGCCCAAACATCATGTAATACAGGTAACACTAAATGGGGGAATATGTCATTTACATGTAATTTTGCACCCTTGTGTGTGAGATTTCAGTTATTATTCTGAACTTTAGACTCCATTCGACTTTTGCAAATTTTACTACAACTAATGGAAACGGAAACACCAACAAAATGCACTGAATCAAACTGTGAATATTGTTAATTTAGTTGTAGTGTTTCTGTAGGTTATTCCCTGGAACCACTCTAAGACATGCTAGAGATACGTGAGGTCAGAACCATGCTGCGGTGTACTGCTGTGTTCAAAGAACTCTTGTAGGAAAACATTTCCCTCCAGCATTAATCAGACAGTTTGGATCCATAGATCGATAGCGTTCACACCGAATCCAAACCCTGAAGTCAGATGTTGCAACAGAAAGTGGGATTCCTCAAAACAACTGTTTCTGCTGCTGTATGTCATTGGTGTCAAGGCTTGACAAGTTGTGCTTTTTGAGATGGGCCTCATGTATTGAGCCTTTATTCTCGCACTGCTGGTCAGAGTGCTTTCGTGAACTGCATTTGAACTTGTTTACTTAAACATGAATATGCCATTTTCATGTAACTGTGCATGCAAATCCCAAAAGGCTGATTGTTGGTCTGGCACCAGAATCCACACATATAACCACTGCACTATTCAGTTGAACAGTGACTGAACCTTGTGACCCCCGTCCGCATGCTTTATACTTATGTTTTATTTATGTATATGCGAGTCATTGTCTGGAGAAGCTAGGCGCTTGCATAAATGGAGAGTTGTACTTGATAAAGTATACACAGAGCTGAGTATGTGTGTGAGTGTGTGAGTTTGAGTAGGTGCAGATGGAAAAGCCTTTGGACTGAAAATCATCACCTTACACCTCGCCTAAAAAAAGACTGTGACAATAAAAACTAAGAATAAACTGCTTACGGGGAGAATTTATTCAAACACTGCAGAGTCAACTCTGAGTTGGAGGCAGGAACTTAACCACTGGTGCTGCATAATTTATGTTATTTTAGTCAGTGTTTGGTACTGAATAAACTACCGGAGACAGGCAGAGGTAAATATCTAGCGTTCCTTCCTACCCAAAGACTCAAATTTGTCACTGTCTTTATAATGTTAGCTCAGCTGCCATCTTGAGTTTCAGAAAATATTTGGTTGTGGATTTATGTGAATGCACAAAGCATTCTAGATATGTGTTTTTTTTAAGGTGTTTATGTATTTTACACCAATTGTGTGTATGCATTACACAAGGGGCCCCGTTTTCATGAAACTGGGTGTATGCACAAACACAAGCCTAATCTTGGCACACATGTATATGACAAGTTTTTGTAATTTTGGCATCAGCCAGCGCAATGTGATAGAAAGGCTGAATACATAATCAGCATGACAACAGTTTCACACATTCACACACGTGTGCACACACGTGCACACACACACGTGCACACACACACACACGTGCACACACACACACACACACGCACACACACACACACGTGCACACACACACACACACACACACACGTGCACACACAAAGCCTACCATGCAGTAGCTATAACTAACATTTGTCTTGGCATGATTGTAGCTGATCAAAAAGTTTGGCTCAGCGCATGTACACATGCATGCACGCACGCATGCACGCGCGCACACACACACACACAAGGCCATTCACAGACTTGTGTCTAGCCCATATCGTATTGGTTTGGCCATGCATTTGAATCAAGGGGAAGTGTGAAATTTGGCAAAGAAAAATAGAAAAAAAAAATGTCATATTGCCATAGCCCCACAGGCTACCACGTGGTTGCTAGGCAGCAATGACATTTCCTGCTCCTCTGAACAGTCTGCCTTAGAGAGAGAGAGAAAGAGAAAGAGGGAGATGTCACATGTGTCTTTACTCAGTGTGACGGCTGGCAGTGCATATTCAAATATCACACCGAACGTGCGCGCGCACACACAAACTCATGCGCACAAACAAAAATCCCCTGGTGTGTGATGACAGGCTGCAACTGTCAGCACGTCCCACTGCAACTCTGTTTCTCACTCACTACCCCTCGCTCTCTCCCCACACTCTCTATTTTGCTCTCTCTTTCTGTCTTCACTTCCGCCCCCCATCTCTCTACTTTTTTTTCCGCCCACTTCTTCCCCTCCTGTAGATTTCTTTTTTTTTTTTCCCACAGCAGCGAGTGGATGACTTCTCTCGTGCCCTCCATCCTGTCCCATCCTTTCTCTCTGAAAGCCTCTCCAATAGCATTATCATGGTTTTCAGAGGTTCTGCAATGACAGTTGTTGCAATGAGACTGTTATGAATATGTCTTTATGTCTGCAGGGAAACGGGTCATTTTTACCAGCCCTGGCTGTGTTAACAGCTGTACTGTAAAAGCCCTTGCAGAGGCTTCTCATTTCTATCACAGACCTAAGTAGGCAAAGAAAGAGCGAGACAGCAAGCCTGCCTAGACTTGTACTCATTATGAATGAGCCTGAAGCTGCTTGTATGCATGTTGTTTTGAGAATCAAGACGTGTTCTGCACCAGAGAAACGTGTGGTTTGACAGTGACTGCCACTGTGCAGTGTTAAGTTATAACACACACTATGCCCCATGGGCAGCCTGCCATAGTCTCCTCTGATGAGCAGCAATACCTATCAATTTGTTCTTTGGAGTGTGCCACATTAATATGACAACAGACATGTTGTGTATGCTCATAGATATTCAACCCAAAAGCAAATTATCCATTTAACGCCTAACAATTTATGGAAGCAAAGTAGTCTGTAGTCTGTTGCAGACTTTTGTATTCAAGTAGTTACTCTAAATAAATCTTACTGAAGTAAAAATACTTTTAGCATTCATTGACATTCGTTATTGTGTTACATTTTTTTTTAAAGCAGAGGGGGATAAAGAAAGAAAATGTTATATGATGATGATGATGATGATGATGATGATGATGATAATGTTATATGATAGAACTATTACATTTAAATAAATTACAGAAAAGGCCAAGCCTGTGCATGACTGATTATCCATTCTAACAGTATATTTTTCAGTATAGCCTTACTAGAATTAACCAAAAAAAAAAAAAAGGAAAACAACTCAGACAATTAAACAACAATAAATAAAAAGGGCAATTGAGCGAGGGCCATTATTAAGCTACATAAATTAAATAGCAGCTGTCACTTAAAATTAAGAATCACCCAGGCAGACAATACAGACATGTATACAATATAAACTCCAGCGGCTGCAGCCCACAGGCACTCATATTTAAAGCAGTTAATAAATATCATTATCTTATACACACACACACACACGCACACACACACGAATGCACGCACACACGCACGAATGCACGCACACATGCACACACAAATGCTATGTTTGACAATAGGCTACATTGGTTGTTTACGTTCTCTGAAGACAGATTTACATCCATCAGTGAGTTTATTGTTGTACTCACTGGTCTGACTGACATTCTAAGCTGTGCGCTTTTTTAAGTCCTTCACAATTTGCTTCAGGTTCCTCAGCTTGTTCATTCTCAAAACATAGTATCACCAGTCCACTCAGACTCTGTCCCACTGTAACCAGTCCACTCAGACTCTGTCCCACTGTAACCAGTCCACTCAGCCTCTGTGTCCCACTATAACCAGTCCACTCAGCCTCTGTGTCCCACTGAGATCCTCAACGTTTTCTAAAACATTTCATCTGAGACTCCGCAGTCGTATCTAGGATTATTGTCAGGAACGTGTACTGCTCTCTGCTGTTTCTAAGTGAACTTAGAAGTCTCTGCTGATCCACCATGAAAATGTTCGTCAGACCCAACGTGCACCTGTTGGTCGCGCTACATTCCGGGTGTGTTCAATTTGTTTCACTCAGTGTGCTCGCCGGGTGGTGCATTATATCTCCGATTAGTGAAGGTAGAAGCATCCTTTTTTTTGCTTAGGCCGAGGTAAAATAACGCTAACCTTACCCGCAACCCATTCCCCCCCCCCCCCCGACACTCCTCCCGCTTAAAGTGAAATAATCTTTGTCACACAGAGTGCTCAAGTGAGTTTTTAACACTGTGGCTGTAATGCTTTCTTTTTGATCGCTGACAGTTAATTTGGTACCATATAAAAGACGAGCAGGAGAAGAAGAGAGCCTTTGTCGTTGTCTGACTTTAGAGTGCGAGCGTATGACTATTTCCTGGAGGCAGTACGCACCAGTGTAGACCTGATATGAATCAAACTAGAAAACGAACACACAAGATTTGTTAGTTTATTGTTTTGCCAGCACCAGAGTGGTCATCAGTCAGGTTCATTACTTGCTGAATTTTCATGCTATTTGAGGACGTGCTGGCTTGAGGGCTTGCTATAGTTTTCCTGGCTACGCACCTATTTTAGTACATAATGAAACTGATGACCTATAAATTCAGTTTTCCAAACTCTGTGTTATCGCCACTAAAAGTCATGGAGTCGTGACTCTTTTCAAAGGCTTTACTGCAGCGGCTTGATCATATAAACTACAGGAGCTTATACAACTGCAGGCTGCAAGTTCTGTGTTCATCTCACTGTAATTTAATGTATGATAATGCACTCTGTCAATATTTAATATCGCATATGTTTTTCCATGATGGCCTAACACTGGGAGATCTCATCTCATCTCTCATCTCTAAGCATTATTGTGACGTGGAGTGATTTATCTAAAAGTGTCAGCTCTCAATACTCTCAGGCTTAGCAAGACTTAATGGAGAGCCTATTACACACACACGCACACACACACACGCACACACACACACACACGCACACACAGTATGTTCTCCAACTTATTCCATTTGATGATTATTATTAATAGCAACAACAACAACACCAACAACAACAATAATAAATAAATAAATAAATCACACAGCAGCTTTGATTTTTACACTGCAACACACTTTCACTCCTTCCTTTCCTGCATCCATCCATTTAATTAATCACAATAGTAATAGTTATTTAAACTACCGGTACCTAGATCTTTAAAAGCATTAGGTCTACGTTGCAGAGTAAGAACTGTTTTGCACAACATCCTGACCAAACCTGGGAAAGAGTTTTCGTTTTGGGGCAGTTGTTTCCAAGTCAGTTGGTTTTGTGAGTGTATTGGATTTTTAAACAGCAGCAATATTTGTGAGTTTTGACAGTCTATCTACTGTATCAGTATAGTAAAAGTAAAATACACATGTATTATAGAAAAAAAACAACTTTTGAGAACATGCAAAGTTGTGGGGTGGAAACATTTGTGGGATTAGTTATAGCTATGGAGTTTTGTTTATGTTAAAATTAAAATATGTGGTTTTCGGGGGGCTATGCACAGAAGTATTGATTGGTCGGAACTATTTGCTTACTGCAGTCTTCGCTGGTTGCCTGGCAACCTCACTGTGACATCAAGGAATATATAAAAAATATATATTCCTTGCAGGACTCCGGGAAACCACTGCTCCCGGCCAAAACACAAACTCAACACAAATCGTCTTCAGTTTTTGAACAGATTAAACAAATACGATACAACGTGTTAATTAGTGAGCTTAAGAGGTGCTGGTAGGCAGATTTTGTTACCTTTGGTCAGAGACGGGCTCGTTATTACCCCTTGTTTACAGTCTTCATGTTAAGCTAAGCAGCTGCTGGCTCTAGTTTCAAATTCAACGGACATCAATGAGAGTACAAGTATAGTTTTTCTTATCTCTGGGCAAGGAAGTGAAGAAGAGTATTTCCCAAAATGTGTAATTATTAATTTAAGAAGGAAACAACAAACATGTCTCCTGGTGAAGTACAGGGTGTTATCTTCTTGTTTTGCTTTAGCAATAAAACTATTGAAATATTTATCTTTCATAACATACTAAAACACAGTTACTGTAGCACAAGTACAGAAGAGTCACAAAGTCATGCAACTGACTATTATACCAATACAAATATCACATAATATAATATAATCAGTGCCTTAAATGGGCCAGTAGGCTACTCACCAGTTCTGAGTACCGGCACTTCTGATTTTTGTCCACATGAGTACCCTCACTTATTAAACGTTTTTATTAACCAAATATACATTTAAGTATACAAACAGGAAATCTATGTCATGTGCAATGTATTGAAATGCATACAAAATATATATTTGAAGTGGATATATTACCAAGATATACACAAATATGAATAGGCTATATCTAAGACACATGTGATAATCATGTCATGCAACTGCTAAATTGGGGTACTCACACCTTTTTGTCCAATACAGGCACTGAATATAATATAATTAATCAGGGTTGGCCCTTGGCATAGGCCTTATAGGTGGTCGCCTATATAGGGCGCCACCATGTGGAGGGGTGCCGTGCCACCAAAAGAGAAAAATGAAGAAAACAAAAATTTAGATGATTTTTTTTTATATACAATTATGGTGACTGACTCGATATTTGTTCATGTCTGAGTCTGTTTTGTGGTGTAGCGTGTGCCTGTGTGGTGCACCTGTTGCACCACTGATCCACTAAGCAACGGCAAAACGCAAAACTATCAGCAGCAGCAGCCACATGGTTGTGTCTATATGGTAACCCAAGATTTGCTAATGTCTCGCGAGATGGTTAACATTAGGATAGGACATCGGAAATTAGTTTCGGGAGAGTTTTTGCAAATCTGGGGTTACCATCTAGATACAACACAGCCGCATCCAGAGAAGAAAAAGATCGCCACGGAGGGGGGGGGCGTCCTGAACAGATTTCTCCTAGGGCTCCAAAAATGGTAGGGCCGGCCCTGTAATCAATAACACAGTTCGGTAACAATAGCTAACATTACCCATTGGTCATACCAGATGGCTGTCGTAGCAAAACCTCTGACTGTATTGAGTTTAACAAGAGTGCATTTTATTGCTTATAACTTCAGCTTCTCATTAGTAGCTGGGTGATTGTGTTGTTTACTTTTTCAAAAGCTGAAACCATTTCTTTAGAACTGGTTAAAGCTGCAAGTAAGCAATCTATTTTTTTTTAATCCAGTTTTGATACAGGAGAAAATGATGCAGAAGGATCTTCTGCATCAAACTGGTATAACATACTGCATGGACCAGTTAGCTGTAGCTGACTGATGCAGGATCATCCTGGCATTTTCAGCTTTCCTTCTGCTGGAGCCTACTTTTGCCTACTTTGTGTACAGTTAAGTTTAAGTATGTACTTAACAGATTTTGGACAGAGGAAGGGCAAAAACGGGCTGCTTGATTGAGCGGCCCATCAGTTACAGTGTGACCTTGTGCAGAGGGAGCTTAGACGAGCAGAGAGGGAGATGGAGCTCTCAGCTTATGTATGTGGTGTCACATTCTGACTTTGCTCCAATGCTAACTGGACTGGCATGGTCTGGTCCCCTCTGATAGATAAGCCTGTGTGTGTGTGTGCGTGCGTGCGTGTAAAAATAGCGAGTTTATTGCAGTAACTGCGTAGGTTTGTGTGAGTAATTATCTGTGCGTAGGAAAAAGAGACACTAAAGGTATGTGTGTGTTTGGTTCATTAATAGCTTTTGCAGAGATACATGTGTCTCAGAGATGCCCGCAGACATCAAGGGATGGAAAAAGATGTTAAGGGAGGGAGGGAGAGAGAAGGAGACAGATAGAAGGAGGGTGACAGTGGGTGGAGAGAGATCAGACATCCAATGTGATTTATTTGTAGTTATGAAATCTGTTCCATAAACCAACGCTTTTTCATATGTATGTCCCTGCTGAGATCGGGGTCTAGTGATGTCAGCAGAGTTTCCGCAGTTCAGATAGCCCGTTAGTGTGTGTGTATATGCGTGTGCATGGCCGGTGCTGGTTACAGTTGACTTTAAGGCACGGCGAGTTCAAATTATCGGTGTTTTTTCCAACAGTTAACATCTGGAGGTCCAAGCAATACAGCCTTAAAACGAAGAAGCTCTTGTATAACAGCGATGTCAAGTCTGTTCTGCTGTACAGTTCAGAGAGCTGGCGAGTGGTCAAAACAGACATGAGGAGAGTGGAGGTTTTTCACAACGCATGCCACAGATGAATATGTCAGATCTTTTGGCCAACAAAATCAAGATACAATACAAGAAAACAGGTAGCTGGAGCATCAGCAAGGAAATTACACACAGACGTTTGAGATGGAGAAGATGTGCGCTGAGATTGGAGCAGGACCGGATCAGAAAAGCCGCCTTAAGATGGACACCATCAGGCAAAAGAAAACCTGGACGGCCCAAAACCACCTGACGCAGAACTGTGAGACAGAAGCTGAAAAAGACCCCCATATTTTCACTTCACCGCCAGAGGCATTTTCAATCTGTCAGAAAACTTGATAGGTAGATAATCTCTAAATACATTATACAATAAAAAAAAACTATAAACTCAAAGTGCCACATGGAAAAAGCACATAAGCACCAGCATCAAAACATACATACCAAAAGCAAAAGCACTCATCATACAGAATGGTCCATTTCAGATTCATATACAGTAAATTATATTACATATAGAGTGATATATCATTGATGCAATAAAGTGCACATCACTGGTAAATATGTGACCAATTCTAATTACCTTATTAGTGCAGCTCACCCCACTATATCATACATACAAGGTATCAGAAAGTGGCCATCAGATCCTGTGCTAATGTTAACATCATTAGTTTAACAACTCAACATCTGATAGAGTTGTTAAAGGGATAAAAAGTCATAATAAAACTGGTGTAAATCATTATCATCTGGAATCCAACACATGCACTTTCTGATTATTTCATAATGTGATACCATCACATACGTTTTTTCTTCACATCATTCTAAAATGGTGGGCATCAGTCAATTGAAAGTATACACATGCAGCTGAATATACTGTATACAATGTTAGCTGCTGTCCTTTAGAAACATATACCTATAGGCTCTAATTGAAGCCAGCAAGATGCAAATGCAAACTCTTTAAAATGTCATCAGGCTGCCCTGCTCACCAGCAAAGACTAATTATAGCCAAGCAGCAGCTTCATCAAATAGCATGTGTGGGATGAAAGACAAAATCATATAATCACATAAGAATGTATGTAAAGAAATAACAGATGGTATTAATTCTGTCCATACTTCCACTTACATATATACAGTAATGCAGAGACATGTGGAACACTCTCATTTCTCCTGAGAGGAATGTTCTATCACAGCAGCTTTACTACGCTAAGCCTGTATTTTACATGTATGCACCTGACAGTTGTGCAGTTTTTGATCATTTCTGATGATCAAACATCAACCTGGCATCATCCAAGTGGCCAGAATGACACCTGTCGCAGTATGTTAGAGAGACGAGATCTTCAATCAAGTTTTGATCAAACACAGAGCTATACGACTTAACTCCCTGTTTTTAATGGTTGCTATCATAAAGGGTAGGATATTATATTTTAATATATATATTTTTTCCTCATCATTAGTCACAACTCTCCCTAATATCTTGTATAACCTCGGGGAAAGCAAGGTAGCCTGACTGTAGAGTCGCTTGTGACTGTAGCAACTTCATCCTTGGACTTTTCATTTGCAATAATAGTGAAGAAAGATTATCTGTATTCTGTACATAATAAAATATATATATATTACAACGTTAAGGACACAAGACCTGCGGCAACAGCAAAAATTGGAGACCGATCAAGAGATAAGAATAGACAGTTATTGTGTTTACAATATACTGTATTTAAATGTCGGTTTAAGGATGATGCAGCAAAATGCAGAAAGCTATTTAAATGACTATATTTGTTGTAAGCTCCCTAGGCGTCAGTCAGAGGACTTAGTATGCGTTGAATTCCACCGTTGACTACCGCATTGCTTACCTACTGCATACATTTCTGACAAGCACACTGCGATTGTGTATATGTGTGATCTGACGTGACCTAGAAATGCATCTGTTGCTGCACGGTGTTTTATTTAACAAGGAAGCAGCGATACTAAGGGTTGCTATAACCAACTGTGTTGGGGTTAGGTACATAGGAGAGGTCTGTGATGAAGCGTTAATCATTATTTCCCATATTCCCCAAAGACGGTGTGTTTATAGCAAGTTCAGCAATTTTTTTCTTTAAAAACTCAGCAACAGTAATTGAATTACAGCTCTTTGTTCCACAACAACTTGGATGTTTTTTCGATGAAACTCGCTGGGATCTCATCTAAATTATCTGCGCAATTGTAATTGATGTAATTCACTACTGCAAAAGACGTCCTCAGTTTCTCTTGGCAACGTTGTCGCCGTCATTTATTTAAGAAAATATTGCATCAATTTGAACTCCCGCGCCACCTCAACTACATCAATTCTATTTTCTGTCTTCGCTCTGTCTTTCACAAACATGCACGTGATGAACTACATTTTAATGATTTAATGGATTGTATAATGGAAAAGCTGCTCATGTCTCCAGCGATATCTCCAAATGCGTTTAAAATGCATGTGGCATAGATTTTACACTCACACACACACACACACGCACACACACACACACACACAGCATTACATATATCAAAACATGGTAATGGGAATGTTGCTATTATGGCATGGGTCATGTGTTATGTTAATTCCATTTAGTTCATATTCAGTCACAAATGTGGCTAATGGATGTGTGCAGACTATTATTTTTGTTGCCATTAATACCAGTTACGAGCACTAATACATCCACAGCTTATCACGTGTGCAGAATATTCATCCTGTGCTGAAGACATGATGTGTGTGTTTGTTTGAACATAGAAAGCCAACACTTAAAATCCCATTTTTCCCAAAAGCTCTTAAACCGATAAATGTTGGCAATTTTACATCGAGGGAATCAGAGCCAGAGTCAGTTTTACATGGTGCTCTAGAAATCTGCATTCCCAGGACTTAGTTTCAAGTTTTGTGCTTTTTCACCTGTTTTTATTTCCATATTCACATATAGACAGGATCCCACGGTGCAGAAAAGGACTAAAGACTGAGCATTTGCATTTAGGCTTTTTGCAGATGACACACTGCACTTCTGTTGTCTCCATCAGGCTGTGACCTGCTGCGATTAGGTGGTTTAAAAACAAGTGTGGAGCAAATAGGATAAAGGTCAACATCTTTAGCTCTGAGACCATGTTTTTTTTTTTTTGTAGGACTAACATGGATTGTGCCCTCTGGGTAGGAAAAGTCATTAGGAATGCTTCTGAGGAAGAGATGGACAGTGTGATAGAAGGTAGATCAGTGCATCAAATGCTTTCATGTGGAAGCTGTAACATATTGAAGTTGGGATGAAGCTCACACTTTCCCAATCAATCTATACAATCCAATACACTCTTATGGCGATGCGCTTTGAGCTCAAAGGATGAAATCACAAGTAAAGTGGGTGAAATAACCCTGCTTTGTCGGGTGCCTGGTATTTTAGATACAAAGTGAGGATCTTGGATCAGACTAGAGCTGCTGTACCGCATTTTTATGCTGACACGAGCCAGCTGAGGTGATCAATTCATAATTATATTCTGTGCACATCTGGGCAGAAGAAGGCGCTGGTGCTGCCTGAAAAAATGTGATGTTTGTGGAGGTTGTGGCTGGATGATTTCTGGGCTGTGTTTCGTTCCTGATAAGACAGAAAAAAATATATGGATGGATAGATTAATTAATTAATTGATTGATAGCTGACTGTTTCTCCCCTTGGCTGACTTTCAATTCGATTTTATTTATAGTTTCATATCACACTTTTCATATAGAGCAGGACTAGAAAGGCTCAATGATTTCCCAAGTCCCAACTTTCCAACATGTTATGCATCACCAGTGTTGGGAGGGTTACTTTTAAAACATATTCCACTACAGATTACTGAATACATGCCCTAAAATGTAATTTTCATGAAAATGGGGTGAGTGGTTTTTCTGTAATTCCATTTTGGTAACACTTAATTTTTTATTCAAAGCAAAGCAAGCATAAAAAAACGACTAATTGATTGATTCGTCGACTAATCGACAGGCAGTCCTATTTTGTGTTCAGTTCAGTGTTCAATTTGTTCAATAAAATGTCAGAAATAACTAATTAATTCACCAAGCAATGTGTTGTATTTTAGCAGCAGAAAGGCAGAACTGATATGACTGTTTATTTATCGCAAATAATATCGTCATCGCAATATTCAACAACGTTATCGCACATTTTCCTCATATCGTGCAGCCCTGTTTTCTAGCTGAGGATTGTAGCCTCACTATGTGTTATATAGGTCTCAGAGCAATTTATAAAGCTCACTATTGGGTAGCAACAGGCCTGATCTTGGATCAGTGTCTAGAGCGTTTACTCTATCTGATCTTGTTCATCACTCAGAGTACAAACTGATCCTTTTTCAGCAGCCTGCGAGGCTTAGTGCCAGCTTCAGGCATAGCTAGGCAGCAGAGGACCCAGGTGCAAGAATGTTTTGTGTGCCCATCGCCGCCGCCGTCACCGCCGCCGCCTTCCCCCACCCCACTCCACTGCCCGCTTCACAAAAGGGAGGCAGACTGAATTTGCTTTTGGATGAGGTTTCCCCCGTGGGATTCCACAGGATCATGGGAAGAGGAACGGCTGAACTGCCCTGCCGCATTTCCATGATATCTCAATCGCTGGTGGAAGCCGAGGGGAAAATAAGGTGCAAATCACACATTGATGCTAAGCCAAGGGTAATCCAGAGATTAGAGGGACAGACTTGTAAACTGCAAGGTGACCGCTTCAAATCCCCAGACGAGCGAAGAAAATCATGTTTGAGGAAGTTGTACCAATCAGCCTGCTGTGTGACTGCATTGAGTAGCTTGTTTCTATAGTGGGCCTTGATGTAAAATGCCTTGAACTGAAGAGCTTGTACAATGGTACCTGTCCTGTACCCGTGTCTTTTGCTCTGTACTCTTGTGTTTGCAGTTAATAGACCTCAGGAACGACTAACACCCAGGTGCCGCGCTCGCCCGGGCTCTCTTTGCTCTCTCGCACTGCCTCGTTTATGCTCTTTCATCGGTATCTCCTCCTCCTCCTCCATCACACACACTCACTTGGATCAGCTTGAAAACACTCCCCCCCCTTACCATCTTCCCTCGCACACAAAGTGCTGCTTCCTTTTCTTGAAGTATGTAAAGACATAAAGGAAAGTTTGCAAAATTTCCCTATCATGGTGCATCTGTCGGGTGTCATTTTAAAGGTGCTTGCGCGCTGGTGTGCGGAAAGTGCCGAGGGAGATCAAAGAGCTGTGTATGCGACAGCTTGTTTTAAAGGAATTGAACAATTTTCTGCTGAAATGATAGATAGGCTACTGTTTCACTACACGCTGAACTTGACACATACACACACAAGCAGGTTTCATCCGCTTGACAGGAGTTCAGCCGCACATCCAATGCAAACGCACACCCGGTAGAACGCGAGTTTCATAAACCTGACAGCGACTGAACCTGTTTGACCAGCAGGGGTCCTTTGCACTTTGCCACTCCCCTCCGTCTTTCACTCTCGACATCTTCTTTCCTGCTTTTTCATCTTCCTCTTTTTTTTCTTTTCATCTCCTCTATCCCCACAACACTCTTCTCTTCATCTTCCTCCCACCAACTGATTTCCTTCTGCTCACATTTTTGCTGCTCACACCCTCCTTCTACACATATTCATCCCCAACTCTGCGAAAAATTACTTTTTCAACCATGGCAGTTATGTTGCCACATCTGCCAATGCAATACACTGCAAGCCTGATTAAACTGGTGCATACATTGGTGCCTGCAAAGTCTTTGCTCACAAACTTTAAGTAGTCTACACAGACTAAAAGTAGTCTATATTTTCCTAAGTAAACATATACATTTGAGGATGTTAGTCACGGGCTGTGGCTGTAAATTGAGTTTTATCAACGGTCATGCATTCTTATGGATAGCTAAAACTAGAGCCTGGCTGATAAAATCGGCTAATATTTGAAATGGTTTCATATAGCTATTTCTTTTATTTTTTATTTATTCTTCATTTAAATGGTCAGAAATTGACTGATGCTGAACATACTACTGATGTTCACTTCTAGAATTGGTTGACAATGTAATAATGTATAATGAATGTATAATAATGTATAGTATTCTTTCCTAAAGTTATTTATTTAAGAAAGTAGCCTTCTGAGTACCTTTGCATAGTGGTATTGGTGCAAAATTGGTGCACAATCCACATAGAAAAGGTCTATTTTCATTCCAGCTCAAATATTCACTATATCAGCCACCATATTGGCAATCAGTGAATTTTTCCCCTCTAAAATCGGTTAACGGTCTCAAAAATACCATATCGGTCGGGCTCT